>JAHZMT010002668.1:0-13680 GCA_027743785.1 Sinhomidia bicolor
TTCTGTTTCACAGCTCGGATACCCAAGAACTTTTAAAGATTTAATACTCAGACTTAGTAGTCTACCGCCACCGTCAGTTGAGATTCCCAATACCAATATTAATGAACCTATTTTTGAAGAATCGGAGACTGAAGTTGAAGATGCTGCTAGCATTCCGTACACAAGCACCCTTCCATCGAGAAAGTTTCCAAGCCCAGCAAAAATGGTACGTTCTGAATTTGAACTATTAAAGCCTCCACATATTTTAAAAAATACTTTGTAGTTCTGTTGTCTATAGCTATTTTATATTCTACGTTTTTTAACCGACATTTTTTGGCGAAGCGTTAAAGGTCGGTTTAGTTTTTTTGTAAAAAAAATCTTGGCATGTTCGAAATCGTAACGCAGTTGAAGTTCAGTAGGGTTTTTGTGCTATACAGATAGGAGTTGCTTACTGATAACTTATTATGGTTTTTAAAAAATTGATGACGACCCGTCCGTCATGCACAAGCAAAGCAACGTATACATGGATTACTGTAATAAATGCTCTGGTAATGAATAATGTAATAATTTTTATTTCTTACTCACAGGCGAAGTATCAAACACCAAAACAGCAGGGACCTGGTGAAAATGAGGTATTTCATTTTGGTACCCACAGTAAATTTTTGTCTACAAATAAAGCTGCACGACCTCTGAAACCAGGTGAAATTGTTTATTCAGAGTGCGGGTCACCGATTTTGCAACGTCGAATACCTGATAAAAACCAAGCGGTAGAACGAGTTGAAATCCTTCAACCAGATGGAACCGTAAGTTTTACAAAGTCTTGTATTGCTTCTTCTATTAATGATGTCTCTCTCAACTTATAATGAATGTTATAACAAAATTACTGTGCTTGTTTGGTAACGTCTTTATTTACAGAAATTGGATGTGGATATTGTATACCGAGGTGCTCAGGATGTTAATAGAATTCGTGACTTCAAAGAGTTTGCCAAAGATGTTCGAGGAATCGCTGCAAGTCGAACCACATCTGTCAGACAAAATCGAGTTCAACCTCCTAAAATTTTAAAAACGGGAACACAGTCCGCTTCCAAAGGAAAAAAACCAGAATGGCGCTGACTGTAATTTTTAATTAAAAGAAAACTTTCTTGTAATTTTGAAACTCAATTCGTAGAACAAGTATAATACATAGATGTATTGTACATACGAAAACTACAATGAATTCTACGTGAAACCAAGCGTTTTTGATCAGTTTCTCATTCATAACCATCGTAATGTTTATATATAACAACTAATCTCGATAGTTTAAAACCTTAAAGATTAAAAGATTCAGTACTTTTTAAGAGGAGTAATGTAAATTAAATTAGTAGTATAAATTATAGAATTAAACAAATCGGTTAGTCTCGAGTATAATCAATTGGCTTACACTTCTTAGTAGGACCAAGGAGGTTTTAAGAATTCTACTTACAATGTGTACATCACATCACTGCTGTCTTGTATGCTCACGTTAATTGTACGTTCCGAGTAAAATTATTTGCTGCATTGGCAGTATAGTATCTTTAAGCATAAAAAATTTTATTTACAATTTGCAAACAATTTGGTTAATATCACCGGTAAGTGCATAAATAGATTATTAGCGATGCAAGGATTCCTAAACACTGCTATTTTGTATTTATCCTGGATCTAGTTCACTTTCAATTTCAAGTTGTATGTAACTGTAACATGTATACAATAAAAATACAAATGCATGTCAGTATGTCACAATTCTTGAAAATGTATCATCCTGTATAAAGTTAATGGTTTGTTTGGTTGAAGTTCATATTTGTTTTTTAATTTCATAATCTTATCCTCTGCACTTGCACCGACCGATTGACACCAAACTCATTCACAAAATACACTTTGAAATCAATTTTCGACAAATAATCGGTTAAATAGGAGCATTTCTTGAAACCATTTGAAACTTTTTTATCAGCAGCCTACATTTCGTAGATCCTTTATTTTCATCCTCTCATTCATCATCTTTTTTTTCTACTTGTCGTTCATGAAGTTGACCTCATTATTAACGAGTGCATAGTGCATAAATGCGATGTACATTTTAAGGTGTATTATCTGTTAGTTCGGTTCTTATCACAAAGGTATTCCACAAAAATTTTACTGAGCAGTATAATTTTTTGATGATCACACATCATGATGACTTTATCAACGTTCAAATAAATAACGTTCAGCATTCAGCAGAGCTATAATTAATAATTAAGAATAAAAAAGAAATATAAATTTGAAATTCAACTTTTTTTTCTTATGCAATGTCATATTTTTTACAACGACAAAAAAATGTATCTGATACTCTGGTACAATATTTGTGTTGGCAACTCCTAACTAACGCATAGCTTGTTTGCCATTGAGTTAATCCAAAGCCGGCTGCGACTGCTGTGCATCACTTTTATTCGCCAGCACAGGTGCAACAACACAAAAGAAAATGAATATAAAGAACCTACAACAACTTTTCGACAACTTTTCTGATTGAAATTGACATTGAAATTTCATATATAACTTTATCTTTAGTGTTGCATTTACTTTGTACTGTTAACGCACTTGTGTTAGGCATGGTGTCTTTGTTGGCGTCTGACAACGCTTATAATTGGTCAAAGTAAAATTCAATTAATATTGGTTTAACTGTAGCCAAATATACGTGTGCTATTGAGCTTCATCAGATTATCATACCGATTTCCAAATTAAAATCCATTTAAAAAATCTTTTGTCTTATAGGGCCATGTTATTAGTCAAAAGTATATAGTTTTTTATCTGTGCTTTCGATTTTTTGTAATTTAGTTTGTTTTTCTTGTATCAACTTGAATTTGAATAGCTGGTAAAATTTAAAAATATCTAGTAAGGTAGTTCAGCAATAAAATAATTTAGAAATTAGGTGACATTGATTTGATTGGATCGTATATCTGTTAAGTCGCCATTTGGCAACAAGGTGGTTGGTGATTGTGAGCTAACAATGTCAACCCCTGCACATCACTATGTTGTTACGGCTCATAAGCCGACAGCGGTTACAGCATGTGTCACAGGTAAAATTACTATCATTTGAATTGCACGTACCTAATTAGTATATAAGGCTAACTAGTTTTTGTAGAATATTCGAATATCGACATTTAGTAACATTTTACGGTTTATATATAGGCTACTTCACTTCTTCAAAAGACCTCAACTTGATTCTTGCAAAGAATACGAGGCTAGAATTGTACCTGGTCACACCGGAAGGTTTAAGACCGTTAAAGGAAATAGGAATTTATGGAAAAATTGCCGTGCTCAAGCTGTTTCGTCATCCGGTAATTGTCATTTTGCATCAATAGTAAATATAGTTGCCCTTAATAAAACTAAACTTGTGCTTATTTTTAGTGATTCTCACGTTGGTATGTGTTTGTTTAACATTCAGGGGGATGAAAAGGACCGATTGTTTATTGTCACTGCTCGTTACAATGCTATGATTTTAGATTGTCAAGGCCAAGGAGAAAATTTGGACATTGTAACTGTAGCTCACGGCAATGTCGGAGATCGAATCGGAAAGCCATCAGAAACGGGAATAATTGGAGTAATTGACCCTGATGCTAGAGTAATTGGTCTGAAACTCTACGAAGGTCTTTTCAAAATTATTCCTTTGGAGAAGAATAATTCTGAACTCAAGGCTTACAACATCAGGTTTATATGCATACATTATATTTAGCTAGTAGCTAATATTTCCAATATATAAGGTCGCGTAATGAAATTTTGAAACATTGTACTGAACAGATTAGAGGAGCCGCTTATACAAGATATTGATTTTTTGTACGGTTGCACAAATCCTACTATAATCTTAATTCATGAGGATGCCAGCGGACGTCATGTACGAGCAAAAGAAATCTCTCTCAAGGATAAGGACTTTACCAAAACTCCGTGGAAGCAAGAAAATGTAGAGAGTCATTCTTCTATGGTTATTCCCGTTCCTCAACCTTTGGGGGGTGCAGTAGTCATTGGACAAGAGTCCATTTTGTACCACAACGGTTCAAATTTTCTCGCTGTGGCACCCGCTGCAATGAAGGTAGCGTATTCCTAAACTTGTATTCCCATAGACCTAGTTGTAACCTTTCAAACTTAAATTTTATTCCCGTGAAATTCATATTGTAATAAGTTGTCGCCTTTCTTTATAACAGCAAAGTACAATTATGTGCTATGCCAGAGTGGATCCTACTGGAAACAGATACTTGCTTGGAGATCTGATTGGCCATTTGTACATGCTGTTTTTAGAGAGAGAGGAAAGACCGGAAGGGCCAGTTGTAAAGGATATCAAATTTGAAGTGTTAGGTAATAGTAAACAGAGTCTTTGTTTACATCACAATACACTTGAAACATGTACTACCGAGAGCCTTTCGTTAGTTAAGAGCGTTGGAAAATGTATATAAAGCATATTATTCTTACTTACTTATGTAGGGGTGATCAGTACACCGGAATGCCTGACCTACTTGGATAATGGAGTAGTGTTCGTGGGTTCCAGGCTAGGTGACTCTCAGCTAATTCGTTTGAACACTGGGCCGGACGATCAAGGAAGCTATGTAAATATTATGGAAACATTTACAAACTTAGCACCCATCATTGACATGGTTGTAGTCGACATGGACAAACAAGGGCAAGGACAATTGATTACTTGCTCAGGTAAATATATAGACAGTTGAATTGTTGAAGCTTTTGTTAATAATGCGAATTAACTTAATGTATGGTGGACATTTTCATATCCAAAAGGTGGCTACAAGGAAGGCTCTCTTAGAATCATTAGAAATGGTATTGGTATTCAGGAACATGCAACCATAGACCTTACAGGAATCAAGGGTTTGTGGTCATTAAAGGTTGGAGGAGATAGTAGTTTGTACGACAACATGTTAGTGGTATCATGCATTGGCGACACGAGATTTCTATACTTATGTGGTGATGAAGTTGAGGAAACAGACTTGGACGGTTTCCTTCAAGACAGTCAAACGTTATGGGCTTCAAATGTAAATAATGGTCAGCTAGTACAGGTGACTTCATCTGGAATCAGGCTTGTGGACGCCTCGTCGAAGACTTTACTTACGTAATTTCTATCTCTAAACTAAGTATAATCTTCCAAAAAACATTGAAGTAACAATAACAGTTAAAAAATTGTAATAATTGCTATCGTGTAGCGAATGGAAAACTCCATCCGGAAAAGGTATCAGCGTAGTGGCCGGAAACACAAACCAGATTGTCTGTGCAGCAGGGTCAGAACTGTACTATATAGAAATTGGAAAAGGAACTTTATCTTTGCTCGGAGACAAGTTGATGGACAACGAAGTGGCATGCTTAGATATTACCCCTTTGGGTCAGGGTAAAGCGCATTTTGTTGCCGTCGGATTGTGGACTGACGTTTCAGCTTTAATACTTACTGTACCGAGTTTAGATATAGTCACAAAAGAAGCTATGAAAGGAGGTACAGGACTCCGTTTTTACTACACTAATTTTACAACATTACTTGATGTGATTCGTTATTTTGAAATGTTCGTTTTTGCCTTTTTTGTAAAAGCTCTGGTCTTTCCCCAATGAAGCCAAGTGCAAGTACATTGGCTGCAAGCGTCAGTTGTTCGTCTTCCGTTGGCACCATGATTAGACCGTCAACATCAGGACCGTCGTCGGCTTCAGTTCCAAGTACACCGTTGGAATGTGGTCAGGACATTGAAGTGCACAATTTACTTATCGTTGACCAACATACATTTGAGGTTCTCCATGCACATCAGTTTATGCAGAATGAGTATGCCATCAGTATAGTGTCTTGTCGATTGGGAGAGGACCCCAACCAATATTATGTTGTTGGAACTGCGATGGTTGTTCCGGATGAAAGTGAACCCAAACAAGGAAGAATCGTAATTTTCCAGTATATCGATGGCAAATTGCAGCAGATTGCAGAGAAAGATGTAAGAGGAGCATGCTACTGCCTTGCTGGATTTCATGGGAAAATATTGGCAGGAATTAATAGCACGGTAATACAAAACGCATTATTTGTAATATAAAGCCCTTGGGCCGTTGTGCTTGTCTTTTGAATAGATATACGTATTATAATCCTTCATCTTTTCATTATTTCATGTCTCATTGCAGATCCGTCTGTTCGAATGGACTTCTGAAAAGGAACTACGTGTGGAGTGCTCGTATTTCAACACAATTCTTTCACTATATTTGAAATACAAAGGTGATTTTATTCTAATTGGGGATCTCATGCGTTCCATGACACTTCTTCAGTACAAAGGCATGGAGGGCACGTTTGAAGAGGTATTTATTTATTAGTGGAAGGATAACAGTGTCTTATGTACAGCAAATCTGTGTTTGTATGATTAAAGCAATATTTTATATTATTCCATTAGATCGCCAGGGATTATAATCCGAACTGGATGACAGCCATAGATATTATTGATGACGACACCTTCTTGGGCTCAGACAATGCATTTAACCTATTTGTTTGCACCAAAGATGGGTATGTCAAGTTACTCAAGTTAAAAATCATACTAATAAATAATAGTTTGAAAATGTTTCAAAAATAATTCTTTGAAATAGGGGAGCGGCGACGGATGAGGAAAGATGTCAAATGCAAGATGCTGGCAGAATTCATCTTGGAGATATGGTTAACTGTGTACGACATGGTTCTCTGGTACGACAACATTTAGGGGACACCTGTGCTCCCACAACTGGAAGCTTGTTGTTTGGAACCATCAGTGGCGCTGTCGGTTAGCACATTTAAATTCTTTTGCTATTTGACTATAGTATCACTTGACACTTGATATTTTTTAATATATTTAGTCGGTGGGTTATTTAATGTGTATGTATAAAAAACTTTTCAGGTCTTGTCACACAAATTCCTTCAGCGTTCTATGATTTTTTGCTTGAGCTTCAAGACAAACTATCCAAAGTAATTAAACCAGTGGGAAAAATTGAACACTCGTACTGGCGAAGTTTTTACAACGACAGGAAACAGGATCCATGTGAAGGATTTATCGATGGGGATTTAATTGAAAGCTTTTTGGACATGTCAAGGGATGACATGAAAGAAGTTGTCAATGGACTAATGGTAACGAAGTTTACAATGCAATCTTGTTCGTTTGCTTTTTATCTATCTAACACAATTTAAAAAAAAAATTATCGTTCACTTTATTTCAGGTTGACCTTCAAGGCACAGGAATGAAGCAGCAAGCAACAGTTGATGACATAGTAAAGGTCGTGGAAGATTTCACCAGAATTCATTAAATCACGAACTCGTATTTCGGGACTCGTATGTCCCTTTTTCAATGTAATCTGTTTAATTACTTTTTTTCTTTGAGAACTCTGAAGTAGTGTACAATAGTATGATTATTTAAGTTCACAACTTTAATTACGTTGAGTCACGTTGTTTTAGTTTAAAGTTAATCAATAATAATAATAATTAATATACTATATTTTATATAGGATTATAACCTTTTACTTTGGTTTCATCCTTTTCAAAGTTGAACTGAAATTTTTGTTTCGTTTTTGATATGATTATTCTACATAGATATAAAAAGTCTCCTATTAGCTTTGAAAAGTATTTAAAATGTTATTGTTCACTGACTACTATAATAATTATTATTGAATACACATTATGAAGGACCTTTTATAAAATAAGATCAAATGTAGATCCTAAAGTTTAAATCTGTACTTTCTGTGAGTAACTACTATATATATGTCTCACTTCTCATTATATTTACATTTGGAAAACAAGAACGAAAGTAATTAATGAGTTATAAATATTAAAAAGTCTTTGTCAGTATTTCCAAAAACATGATTCGTATTTAAAAGCCTTGCAAGGAAATTTGTCTCCATATATGATAATTTATGATGACGACTAGAAAACTCATGAAAAGTTGGTTTTACTTTTTTAACATAATGCAAAAGCATTCTTTAAACTTTCAAATGAAAATAAGACATCCAACATAAAGAAATTTTCATACTTACTTAATTCTTTTCTATTTCTGCCGGTGACAATATGTCAACAAAAATACCAACTGTCACTATTATCGTCTAACGGTATAATATTATACATAAATCATTAAATAATATGCAACAAACAATGAAGAAGTAATAATTCGTACCAAACAAACCTTTTTGTTGTTAACAAGTTATTTTTTATTGTTTCAATCAACCATACAGGTATATTTAAAGCTGGACCAGATTACAATTTCAGCTTGGTTCTTCTCCAATGACGCCTCTTGGCATTATACCTAAAAATAAATTTAAAGAATACTTAGATTATTTAGATTCAGCATCCCTAATCCTTTTGCACGAGTAATTTAGCTTTGCTTGACACTTTAACTGTACAGTGGATTTAAAATAAACTGTATTTATTTTCGTCTCTGTCATTAATGCGATTTTTAAATGGTGTGATGGTGTTACGAACCTAATGGTATTTCCGGTTCTCATCCTAATCCACTGTGGAATGGGACGGTTCTGGTTCATCTTTTTTGCAAGCTTTCGCTTGATCCTCACAGTCTTGTGAGCAGACTGCATGAAATATTCAAATAAAAATGCCGATAAAACACTAACTCAAAACGGTTCAAATAAAACACAAAAATATTAATAAAAACTTACCATTATTTTCACCTAATTTTTCGCTCAACTTATCGATAACAATGTTTAAAATTCAACTCAAGACTTTCTGAGAAAAAAATGATGATATCCCCCTCAGCAGCCGACACAACAGAACCACGAGCCACAAGCAGACTGATTTGAACTTGACACCCAAAATAATTGCGTTGTGGATATAGTCTGATAAAGTATATCAAAACTTGTCTCTTTATACCCCACGACGTTTACAATATAAAGCGGCTACACTTTGTGTACCAAACCAATAATTCTCTTCTTGTTTGTTTGTTGTTAAAAGAAGCAGGCGCAGCAGACGAACACGGAACGGAACGTTGGTCAATAGTCAAATGGAGTAAATAAATAAATAAATACGTCTTGTCTGTTGTTTTTTCATGCCGTTGATGCCGTGGCCGTTTTTTGACGTTTTTAAATAGTTTTAAATCACCACGGGTTGTCTGTCACACAGTAATAGTACGATCGTTTTTGAAAAAATTGAAAGTTGAAACTTTAAAAAATAATACGTGATATAGTTGTTGAATCGAAGGAAGAACTAAGAACTTTAAAGAAGAAGTTCTGCAAGTAAGAAGAGAGTAAATACATTTTGAAAAATCAGAAATGGGAAGTGTCGACAATGATGATGGAATTGGTTTGCCTAATCAGTGCAACCTGTCCCGTTTACGATGGCCAATCCACCAACCAAATATGGTATCATTTCTGTCTGCATCCTTGTCCAAAGAAAGCTTTGCAGATGTCACTTTGGTGTCAACGGAAGGGTCAAGAATTCGAGCACACAGGGTGGTACTTTCGTCGTGCTCTTCGTATTTTGAGGTATAACTACCCAATTACAAACATTTTTGTTTGTAATTTGGTTTATTTTTTATTTATGTTATTGATGTCAGACGTTGATGAGGTCATGCATCATGTGCAATATTATATGGCGTATTTTATTTGTAGGAAATATTTCTGAACAATCCCTCTGATCATCCTGTGGTAATTCTGAAGGATGTCGAGTTTTTGAATCTTCAAGCCATTATTAACTTTATTTATAACGGAGAATTGCACGTTGATCATAAAAGAGCGCGTGATATCGTTAAGGTATACTACTTTATATTCTATAGCTCTGTTTTACAATTATTATTAATATAGATCATAAATCATGATCATGGTTATTCAGTAATATTGATTTCTTATCAGACGGCGTCTACGCTTCGGATAAAGTTTCTCAGTCACGTGTCTCTGGAGGAATTAGATCTTGAAAATGGTAGACCTGTTGAAAAATGTGCCTCTGTGACTCTGAAAGACTCTGTGGAAGAGCTTTCTTCACCGATTGTGTATTCACGGACCCCATCTCCTTCAGTATCACCGACGTTAACAGCTCCGTCTTACACATGGCGACCTACCACAACAACAGGGGCGACCACAAATGACCCAGCTCTAGCTGTTTCGAAGCCTGTTATCAGTAAAAAGTCTGCCAGTGCTGATAATACAAATATTTCAGATTCTCGACAAAAAACTGGTATGTTGTAAATCGAAAGTATTTCCAATCATATTCAACTTTTGTGTTATGGTAAGTTGTAATACGAGTTTTATTTTTTATTTACAGAAGGTGTCACCAAATCTCGTAGTGAAAGTAGTTTGGTAGCTGGTGTTGAATCATCTAAAAGTCCAATTGCTCACCAAGAAGATGGTACTAGTAGTAACAGTAAGATTTCTTCGTATGGCTCCAATGATCCTCCATCTTTTGTAATAACCACCAGAAAAAAGAAGGAAGTTTGGCTAGACCCGGACGCTATTCCTGCCAAGCGTTCACAGCAGAAAAACAAACGACTTAAACAGACAAGCTTATTTTCTCTCGCTCTGAGAATACCGCAATCCCAAACCAAAGTAGATTTAAGTAAAACAAAGGATTACAACGGTGGTAGTAGAGCACCTTCTTCTCAGTGTTCTCAAACGACAAATAACTTATCTGTACAAAGTCATCATGGAGAAGAACAAATAATAAGCAGAACAGGAATCAAGAGAAAAAGTGAAGAATCTGTGGAAGGGGATGAAGAGAGAGATAAATGGGAAACACCATGTTTAGATCTTTCGGAGACATTTCATGAAGTAACTTCTAACAAAGACCCTTGTCATTCTAACAAAGTCGTTGATTCTTCTCGCTTATCAAACAAAATGAAGCATCAAAATACTAGAGACCGTCACAAACAACCTCGTAGCCCCCTGAGTCCTGGAAAAATGAACATCATTGAACCTATTGTTGAGTTGTCGCCAGACAAACCTAAACATAAGTTCAGTAAGGTAGTTGAAGAAGCGAAAAGTCAGTTTGATTCTACACTGAATATACTAAGAGACTTTGACAAGTAAGCAGACTTATGTAGTTCCAATGGATTTTCAGTTATGTGGATAATGTATCAAACTAATTTAATCTATTTAATAGAATTCCAGAGTGCAAACCTACAGACCAAGATAATCTCAGTCGAAAACAAGGAAAAAAGAAACAGGGTTGTAATGAACCGGAGGAATGTACATGTGCAAAGATGGCAGTAAGCGACAACCATTAAAAAATAATAATTTGCACAATTTTTTGTTTAACGTTTTAATCTATTTACAACAAATATATTATTCTAGGACGGTCTTGAGTTGTGTCTTGATGAAAGGGAGATTTCTAGGTTGAATAAGAATCAATGTCCAATTCATGTTTCTGGCAACCCGCAACAATTCCTACCCTGTAATACACCTGAAAACTTTTGGTCAACAATTCAATATGGCACTCAGGAACTGTACGATAAAGGATTAATAAACGTTGCCTCTCCGTTTACTCCAGTTGCTAGAAGACGTCGAAGAAATACTGATGATTCTATTGTTGATACTGACACAGAAAATGATGTTGAACTATTTTAGAAATTGAAAGTTGATGTTTACAGTTGTATTGACTTTTTTTAGCTCTAACGTTTTCGTGGGTAACTGAAAATTTATTTTTACTATTTAAAAGTTCTATTCTAGCTGGAATGGAACGAATAAGTAAATGAATAGTATTTCATACTTTTATAACATCGCATGAAAAGCGGGTTTTCTGTAACTACCTATTCGTCATTTATTTCGCATATAATTTAATTTTTATAAGTTTTATAACATGACTAAATTAATCTGTGATTTAACTAAACAATTTTTGTTGTTCTTTTCTCTTGATAACAAAATATGTACATTTGGAGAGTTGTAAAGATTTAAATAAACTGCAAGTTAAGAGGAGTAATGTTCAAGGTGCTTTTGTAGTAATCGCGTCAACGTCGCCTTCTCCATTATCCTGTCTGGAGAGACGCATAAAGTCTCCCAACTCAGCCGAAGAAACAATTTCCGTATACAAACTATCCCAAGTCCAGAGCTCATCATGCTAAATTACATAAATTATTTTTATTACATAATTGAGATAATGAAGTCAATAAGCTTTATTATATAAACTGAACATCTTACTTCCATCAAAAGTTTCTCCGGTACAATAAACTTGCATAGTTTTCGTAAATTTACACCGTCCACTACCGAGAACGGCTTACTTTGCATTAGTTCAGCATCTAACTCCTTGAGACTTGCCATCCGTTGAATTTCATAACTGTTAAATAAACACTTTTTAATAATTTAATTTTAAAATAGTGAGCGTTTTATTTACTAAATGAAATGAATTTAATTGCTACACACGCAGGGGCTGATGCAACAGTCATTTGTAAGTCTTCCTCGTTTACATCATCGAGATCAGGAATAAACTCAACAGTTTCTTCCGGAATAAATGTATTGGATCTCGTCGATGATACTGCTCGAACATGATTCATACTAAAATAATATATTTGATTTTTATAAGCATACCACTTAATATAGTGTAAAAAATTATCTATAAAATTTTACTGCATACCCGCCACCAGCATGGTTTCCACGATTTCGAAATGCAGAAGGGGCCCGTCGGCTTCCTGCTGCTGCACCGTCTTCGGATTCTTGCCTTCGTCTTCCTGTTTTTGGTCTGTTAAATGAAAAAGTAAATGCAGCCGATTCAGGTCGATAACTTGCCAGGGTGGTGATTTCATCAGAATCCATCGCAGTTGTTGGGGATGTACTAGTTACAACTGTTGAAGATACTTCAGGAATAGACATAGATCCCGCTCCTGAAATCCCATGGGACGAGGTTAAGTTTCTTGACCCACGAGAAGTGCCTATACGGAATGCTGTAGTTGGTCGTTGCTATTGTTAAAAATTAAAATTGTTACATGTTGTTACATAACTCATGCATTTCGAGCGGCGATCACACAATAATAAATGAGAATGACAAACGCTAGATTGTATGTGAATAATTTGAATTTGACAATTTCAGTACATCATTGTTGGATTTAAAAAAAAGCAAACCTCTTGCAAAATATCCTGCACAGAAACCGATTTTAGTTCTTCCAAAAATTTCTCGTCCATTTTTAAATATGAAAATTGCAAATACTTATTACATTAAATTCATACGATTATAAGCATCCTCACGCATCCACTTTGGAGCACAATAATCAATCAAAAAAGGTCCAAAACTTTAGAAATTCTCCTATGAACCGAAAAATTCGAAGAAAATATGTTTTTTTTCAATAATTTCAAGGTGTTACCTTCCCTACATTTTGGCATTTTATTGAATTTTATTTAACAAATGCCACTTATTATGAACTATATGGACATATCTGTAATATTTTTGAAGAAAGGTTTTGTTGTGCCTGCCATATCATAGCAATAATCGATCTACGAAAATGGCTAAACGCTCTTTGGAACTGTGTAGACTCTAGAGCTAAGCTAACGTACTAATGTTTGTTCAATGCAGACATTTTTTGGACCCACATACACAGTGACTATGCAATGCACGAATGAAGTTGTTGGGTGCCGCCGTTCTCGGCCTCTATCCCAGTGAGCACTTACCCCGGCGAAGTTTCCTACCCCGAATTACACTTACCCCTTTGGACTCTTACTCCGGCGAGCATTTTCCCTTTTGGTCTCTTACCCCGGGAAGAAGTTAGCCCGGTAGACTCTTGCATCGGGAATGGGAAGCACTTACTAGGG
>JAHZMT010002669.1:0-20981 GCA_027743785.1 Sinhomidia bicolor
TTTTGTAGTTTTTGACACGAAAGCATGAGTACATGTTCACTTAACGTTGTACTACTAATACGTAGTTTAACCTATTTACGAAAAATAAACATATATTAGAAGCAAAAGAAAAAAGGTTAAAATGAAAATGCACTCAACCAGCCTTGACAGACACGATAATATTAGTATTTTTTCTTGCTCAAGGCTATAGTCGTTCAGCATTTGGTGCAAAATGCGTTTTTTCTTGATCATCAGCATGTGCAACGCACAAGAACCTTCAATGCACACACACATGCTTTCACTACACACATTTTTTTTAAAAAAATACTAAAAAATCTCATATTGTACATCTTGCTTTTCCCTCTGAAAAGTTTTTATTCTATTTTTTTTCTTGGGATAATCCATCTAACATCTTTCATGTTATTAGCTGTTATGTCTATATTTTACATTGAAGTACACGCCTTCCTGTTTACAGGATAGTGATGGTGGAAGAAGCACAATAACGTGTGTGTGAAGAAATCTTGACTGACTGACTACTTGACTATACAGTGCATTATCCCAAGTTCTACATTTAAACACCCTTTACCATCTATCTATCTTTTTTTAGAGGAATAAGAAGTCTTTTCCTGGAACAACAACACAACAACATATAACAACAGATTCTCCCAACTGACAAGGATAAATGGAAAAGCCGAGATTAATTTTCTCTTCATCTGAGAAAGTCAGTATGAGTGAGTGAAGAGAGAGAGAGAGAAAGGGAGAGTACATTTCTCACGGGACTGCTGTGACGGAGAAGGAAGAGAAAGAAAGGCTTACATTGAATTTTTTGTTAGGAATCACCCACAAAAGTAGACAATTTAGAGTTTAGAACCAAGTAGTATATTCTTCCCTTCTTTTACAGTAAATGCTTCATCAGCTTCAACGTTCTTGCAATGTTTGTGTATTATTAACCATCCAAAATATACCAACATTCCGAAACTGCATCGTATTTGGAGAAAATACAGTAGAGAAATGTAGCAGGTAAGTTAAAAATAGAATGCACGTGAGACAAAAACACATGGTTGATTTGTAATAATAATAATTATGGTGTTAAATATTTTAATTGCTTTGTACTATGTACATACTGGCAAGCACTATCTGAACATTTTCGGAAACCTGTTCAGTGCTTCACGCCAACACCGCGTAAATGAATAATAATTCTAAATACGTGGTTCAATGATGGCATAATAATTAATATGGCTTGCTTTACATGTTCATTCCTTTTGATTTAGAAAGTTCTTCCGCTGCGGTGGCTAGTCAGAATTTAGGACAAATAAGTATTAATGAAACCTAAGAAGTTTTCATTTGCCTTTCCAGGAAGAAAATAATAATGTGAAGCCGAAAACCACGGAAAAAAGAAGAACCGAGAAACAAGACTTTGGTCAAACAGAAAAAGACGCTGGTACGGTAAAGGAAACGCATGATCCGATGAAGCAACTTTTTTCCTCTCTTTTTTTCTTATTTTGTGGTTTGGTTTGTTGGTGGCTAATGACTTTTTTCTGGAATGACTTGCCCTTCCCAGGATGCAATGTACAAAGTCCCATAAAATTAATTTATAAACCTATTATTTCGCGTGTGTGCATATATATATATATACAGCCATACTGATGTGTTGTTACCATTTTCATGGTAAGAGAGTGAAAACAGACAGAAACGATGGAGAATGAACTATTTTTCTCCTCCATGAAAAAAAAATTTACACAGCTAGTCTTTCTGTTCAAGCATATTCAGAGTAAACGAATAGCTCAGCTCAGTTTCTTGGGTTGTTTAGGAAAGGAAAAATATCAAATTACCCAACTAGAAGAGATGGATGAACTTAAAAGGGGGATGAAAATAGAGAAATAAAATGGAATTGAATTGTTATCCTATAATGCAATAAATTGAGCATTTGCTTCAAACGGTGGTCTTAAAATTGCATACAGTATTTATATAAATAAATGAATTCTAGAGTATGAAATAAAGACACAAAGAGATTTTAATTGGTTAAATTATTCGTTGAAAGAAATGAAACTGCTTTTGTTGAGTTAAGTGCAATTGCATACCTAATATCATCTTCCTCCATCTACCACATGCATCACTTGATCATAAAAGAACTGTGGAGTGACTGCTGTGACCTCATTCTATTTTGGAAGCCTCATTTAAATACAATTATTATGCTTTTCACTAACGCCTACGCGCTCACATATTCATCAGTTATAAGATAATTTATAATTGCTTTATGATGTCCGTAAGTATGCTCATTTCTTCACTGAGATAATGATTAAGAAGCCTTTTGGTTCAACCCCTGGGTCAACAAAATGCCAGCAGTATTGAGCAAACGGCTACGAATTAAAAATAATTTATTGTGGGTTTATTTCATTAAAGTTTGCCAAATTTTACGCATAGAACTAGCAACGTTACAGAGGGCGTCGATACACTACTAGCTCATCAGCCATTCAAAAGCTTTTTTGTTTTTTTAAACAAGATTTGATATGTACTTTCTTCACTTTTTTCTATTTGAATTGAACTTCATTTGGTATGCACTTACCTGTATATTTTTTACAGAGTGCAGTGCTATGTGGAAAGCGTTTTTTCTACTTATATGCCCATTGCCTGTCTGTCAATACGCCTGTTTTAAAGGTAACTAACTAAATTGGAGTTGATCCGTACAGGATCGGATGTGTATTTCTCAAGATGATTTCTCAAAAGAAAATTGTGAAACGAATGAAGAAAGTGCTAGTTCGTTACCTCTTCGTCGTACTCCTTGTTGAACAGCTTTACAGGGAGCACAGAAGAAGAAGCAATAAATGAAAGTTTTTTCAACATCTATTCAACGTCGCTTTGCCTGACAACTCAACAGTCAGTCGATGAAGAAGGGTAACACTTTACGGGTTAAAAACAGAGAGGGAAATGGATAGTTGATTCTCCATTGTGCTTTCCTACCTTACCCACTTGCTGGTTGTATATTGGTAAACATTTTATTGGTGTACATATATATAAAAATAATGCATGAGAAAGAAATGTCTAAGAAAGAATAGTTTTTTTTATCCTACCTTTTCGTGGTAAGTCAACCATCACATTATCATCATCGTTAACAGCATACACATAGCACACACATTGCAGCCACCATTCCACATTTTCACATCCTCTTTGCGTTTTTTCGGAGAAAGAAGCATAAAGCGGGATTTCATGGCTTTTTACTTCAATAATAGCAAAAATAACATGCAATGTAATCTTCTTTTCTTTACTATTGCCGATGACGCTGAACCAAAGCTACTTCTATTACTACGTCACTGTGTGTGTGTACACACATTTTTCCCATGTTAGTGTGTATATAGGTAAGGTGGGTATATTTTTTATCGAAATAAACTGTTATTGCTGGTAATAAAGGTGTGAGAGCGAGAAGGAAAAAGGAATGAAATACTTTTTAATATAGAATTGATTTTTACTCAGGATTATTATTATTGTGCAGTCTTGTATAGTAGGAAACCCTAAAAAAATACAAGTTTAGTGTGTTTAAAACCCGATCGACTTGACTGTCTCAAAAAGTAGTAGAGAAAAATCTTTAAAAGGAAGATGTTTGAGAATACAGAATGATCATCTATCATTTAATAAAGAGAAAGTTTTATATACAGAGAGAAAAAAAATGTGGCTGGATAAGGGAAACAAGTTGGTTGACTTTTTTTCATTGCTTATATATCTAAAGTTTTTTTTGCCAGAAATCATAGCACGTCCACAATGGACAACAATGATACTCTAATGAACATCTCATTCTGACAATAATAAAAAAATCTATTTCACAGAGGGCACTTCCTTGCCGCGTTTCTTTTCTCATGGTGTTTTCCTTCGTTTGTTGAACGCTTTTTTTCTGTCGATGCGTCTTTGAGTTATTATTATTATTTTTTCTTTATAAAAATGTACCGTGTTGTGCTATTTAAGCGGAATCGAGTGGAAGGAAGAGAGATGGACATGTATCTCATTTAAGTAAAATGATGATAGTAGTGAATAGTGTTAATAAGCAGTTCTACTTTCATCATCATGACTTTAAACTGGTTATAAGTATGTTGGGATTGGGAATATATGGCTTGTCACGTACTCTGAAAGGCGATTCGTTTCTTGACTTGGGAATACAGCGTTTTCATACATCATTTCGCAGAGTATCAGAATACATATGATGTGATCAGGAACAAGACGAGAATTGAAACGGGAATCAGTACAGTTGAAGGGATGCATAGCAATTGCCTATATGTGAATTCCTTGGAGTAAAAGTAAAGAACTTGTTTTTTTTCTTTTTATTTTTGTCACGTTCCTACATAAGCAAAATGGATAGGAAGTAGAAGAAAAACAGGACGGAGCAGAGAAAGGCCAGACTACTATGATGTTTATATTCGCAAAGTGCTTGAAATGGAAAAAATCAGCTTTCAATGTGATTTTTTTTGCTTTGTATTTCTTGCGATTTTTTTTATTTTCAGATTGGTTCGTGCTGCTAATAGAGGAACCGGACAGTATATTCAATGAACAAGACAACAGCGCAGCGTAACAATTCACTATTTATTTGCTGATTGGGTGTGTGTATAAAAATTTTGAATTTTTTAGTGCTTCCCAGCGTATAAAAATGCATGAGATGGATTGTATAAAGGAACTGTGAATAGTAAACTACCAATGTTGATATTAAATTAGTCAAATAATGAGAAAATTGAAATTTGTATCCTATTCACATCACAAATTACGACAAATTACATGACAAACAGCATACTGAAAACGTGACTAAATGGTGCATAATAAAATATAATTAAACATGCATGGTTTTCGGTTTTTCTGCTGTAAAGAAAGTAAGAGCAGCTATATAAGTATCGCTATTGACTTTTTACATTGGTTAGAGTTCAGTAATAAACATGAAAAAATAAATATGAACTCTGTTCCCTAAACCCTTGCATGCCTCCTAGTCAAAATTTCATTATTATTAGATAGATTGTTTGCCATGCGGTTATTGTTTACACACCGTCCTTTTAAGCTTTTTAATAATATCTTAAAACTTTCATGATTCTTTTAAAGAAATAAACAATGCTCACATCCAATATTCTATTTGTAACCAAAAATTTGAAAAACCTTTCTTGCAAGAGAACGTTAATTTGGTCGAGGAAATTAAAACTTCAGCTCATCATGATATATCAACTTATACTTATATTTGACGATGATGAACTCAAGAAAATGAAAGAATGAGAGGATGGACATGGAGAAAGTTTGTCTTTGTGGTTTCCGCTTTCTGGTGGTAATTTTGCAAGTTGCTTTACAATGTTGTAAAAGTTCATTTATTTAATATTGGAAAACAAAAAGTAGTTAAATAAACAACATTATCATTTTCAATTTTAGCCATAAAACGTTGCATACAACAATACAACAGAACTTTACAAAGTACCTTCCATAATTTCACAAAGTTTCTTGAACGATGTCGAAGACCACCATGATACACCCTGGTCAAATATAAACATGCTTATCGTGATGTAAAATCTTACTTTAATAAGTTTTAATAATAATAAATAATTTGAGACAGACTGATTAAAATTAAAATTATACTTTTAAATAGTAAATAAATGTGGAAGCAAAATTTTTTGTGAAACACTGCATCATATTTAGCACAACCACCGTCCAAGAAAAAAGGGGATGACGATTTTGTAGCATGAAAGTGTGTAGTAAGACGCTGGAATGGGAGAGTACAAAGGAAGAGATGAAGCAGAAGCGTAGAACACAGAGCGTAGCATCAGCATTGGGCATTGTGCAGCACAATTTGTACTGTGTAACAAGCATACCATGTGTGTGGTGGGTATAGGAAATCATCTGTTCAAAAAGTGAAGCACATAATGTAGGATTCAGTTGTGTTTTGGTGTTGACGTTTCACACACACACGTTTCTGAAATTTGAAGAAGAAATGAAATTTATTTGGACTAATTTGGTGGGAGTAACATTGTCTATGTAAGTATTTATTTACATAGACAGTTCAGACTGTTCAGATTTCAGGCCCTGTTGTTTTTATGTTGGTATACGAGTTTATTGGCACCAATTAAAACTTACAGGGAAATATGGATTCGAAAAAACCTATAAACATTGGTGTAACCTCGTCATTAATAGATTTAAAGGCAGAGCTTTTGCGTAAGCAGCAGCAACTGAAAGCGTCAAAGTCTGGTCGTACTGGATCAGTCAAAAGTGTAAAAAAGAGTGACCTTTTGAAAGCCAAGCTAAAAGACAATGGGAAGAATTTGGGCGTTGATAACCGATCGCAAAAGGATAGGTTACAGGCAGCTGAAGAGGAAAAGAATCTAGAAAAGTCGAAATCTGCTTTGGAAGCGAAAGCAAGATTATACGATAAAATGCAAGCAAGTGCATTGCTTTTTGATAACGACGAGGACGAAGAAAGTGCAGCCAGTCAGCTATTTTCCCAGTCACTGGTAAATTTTCAGCAGAAGGCAATTGATGAAATAAAGGAACAGAAGAGTAATTTAAAAAAGAAAATAAAATTGGAGGATGATGAGCATTTAAAAAGATCTGAGGAAGGATCACTGTATTCTATTGACGAAGATGAGTGGACTGAATTTACGGACGCTCTTGGGAGAACGAGAAAATGTTTAAAGGCTGATTTGCCGTCGTTTATTAACCGTGATGACAAATTGTCAAGACCTGAAAATCCGGGAATTTGTCTTTCCTCCGCAGCGGAAGAAAGATTACGTGAGATGAAGAGGGAGAAGTGGGAAGTAGAAGCAGAACTATTAGCAGCTAAGGATAAGGTTCATTACCAAGACGTACTTTATGATGAGGTGAGAAATCATGGAACAGGATACTACAAATTTGATCGTGATGAGAATAGAAGAGCTGAGCAGATGCGAGAGTTGAAGAAGCTGAGCGAACAAACGGAGGCGTCCCGGCAAAATATTAAGAAAGAAAAATCATCAAAAAAGTCACAATTAAAATTAAAGTTGTTAAAAATTAAAAATAAAAAACGGGCAAAGATGGGATTACCTCCGCTTCCTGCCGATAAGTCCGACGAGGAGGAGGAGCCAGAAGAGACTGAACAAGACAAAGAAGATGAAGGTAGGGTTTCAGTGTTTCTTGTAAATTTATACAAAATTACTAGATTACAAAAGTGTTGTATGTAAATCAATGGGATTTAAAATATTTTATTTTCTACAGAGGATGAAATGAAACCTGCGGAGACGCGCGCTTGGGACTTTGGTAAGCCAGGTGTATTTGGCCCTCGACCTACAACCTTTGATGAGCTGGATGAAAAATGGCTTAAAGACAGAAGAGCCGACAGAAATCCAGACTTTGCTCCTCCATCATCACTATATAGCCAAGGAGGATTACGAAAGCAGTATAATAGTTCCAACCAAAAACCAACAAATTCATTTTCCAGTTACTCGTTATCGGAAAAGTACCACAATTTTGTCAAGTCTAAAGACTCACTGCCATCTACCTCCTCTGATAACTCATTATCTAGCACACCTGTAGTAGTAGAACCTTCACCAAAACCGTTCCAAGCTCCGCAAAACTTTTGGAAGCATCGCAAAGACACGAGCTCCAGTCATTCACAGTTTCGTCCTCCACCCCAAAAACCAATTCCAATAGTCGACGAGCTTCCAGCTCCAATTCCTGAGTCTAGTGATGAATTTGACAGAGGACAAGGAGTTGAAGTGGCTCCACCCCCAACTTTTGAGTACTATCATGGAGATGCCAAGCCCAAGGGAGGACGAAGACAGCCAGCTGGACAGTCGGATGAGTATGTAATGGATGCTGTATCTTCAGGCTTGAAAGCTCTTCGTGAACAATTTGAAGCGAAACAAGACAAAAAACAGAACAATGTATTTCCTCAATTTCCCTA
This sequence comes from Sinhomidia bicolor, assembly GCA_027743785.1. NCBI lineage: Eukaryota > Metazoa > Arthropoda > Collembola > Entomobryomorpha > Entomobryidae > Sinhomidia > Sinhomidia bicolor. The sequence goes on from JAHZMT010002669.1 coordinate 7,871, forward strand.
ATATGCATGTTTAATATGCATATGTGATTTCCAAAATAAATCTCAAAAAATATATTATCAAATATTGCTGTACTCTAGCAATATTCCATGAGCGATGAGCATGCTAATTATTTCCGTTTAAATCGATTTTCTGCACTTTTATTACGGTCTTTCATTGGAAACACTGAAAGGAAATGTGATTTTCCGGCTCATGCATCCATGTTGCTGCATACTGCACATGTAGGTATGTATGTATATGATCAAACTTCACATATATTATTAGTTGTTATTGATCGCACAACCCCACAGTCTCTTGTATGTGTACATTTTATTTTTTACTTGGCAATATTCCATACACGATCAACAATAAGAAAACTCATAAAATTCACATCTTCCCCCTTTTTATATTTTCATACGTAACCTTTTACCACGCGCTTCATAATGCTATTATGACTTTTTGACTTGGCCATGAAGTCATGTCATGATGCTCCCTCAGCCAGACAAGGACATTGCTAGCGCTTCCAAAAACCTTGGGAAACTAACCAAAAATACCGCAAACAAAAATCAAGTTGAATTTTTACGATTATTATAAAGTATATATGGTTTTCGAATGGAGGGATCTTTTCCTCCATTCTATGAAGCATTTTTATACCCAAAAAGTAAGTAAAAATATCGTAAAGCATTCAAACGGCCGTATGCCATGCTGCACAGAACATCTGGCTTCGACGGTCATCATAACTGCAGAACACAACATGTCATCCAGAATTCCAGAAAACGAGTGGAAAATCTTTGGAAATCTAAATTTTCATGCATGGTGGACCATTGCCAATTATATTCACACAATATATCATACACTAGTGTTATCATCAGCATAATGTGTCTTTTAAATCAATACACAACTAAATTTCGAGTCATTTTACAATTTATTTTTTAATACACAGAAACACATACTTTCGCCGTGTTGCCTTCTTTACATTCCAAAAAAAAAACTTTTCATGTGTCTGATGATGCAGCTAGTAATTAATTCTGGTTCATAGCAAAAAATAACAATAATGCTACTGGGACTACCTCCATCACCAGTACAAATAGTGCATGTTGTCTTACTTGTTTTGCTTATTTGTTCTTATTTTTGTGAATGACTTTAACTTGTCTGATTTTCCTCTCCGATATGATAACCAATCGAAACCAGGAAATCTGTTTTTTACAACGCCACAAAGTTTACCACATACAATAAAGAAGAGAAAGTTTGGGCAAAGAAGTAATAATATAATATCATGCCATATAAAATATAGTGCAGGCATTGACCAGCATAGGCAAAAAGAAGACTACTACTACTACGCCACCAACACCAAGAAAAATTCTTGTAAAGTCACAGAACATTTTCTCTCTGAGTCATTATTATGTTTCGATTGTACAGTATGTATACCTATAGGTATATGTACATACTACATACATACCTCCATATCATCTTTGTAAATAGCTGTTATTGTTTTTTTTGTTCTGCTGTATAGTTTTCTGTCCATGATACTTTTTCTCCTTTTTACTTCCGCTTGCTTGCTCTGCTCACTACTAGTTTTGTTTCAGTTGGTGACGTGACGATACGTATTTGTTGAGCAGTAAATATTTTCTTTCTCTTTTTTGATAGTTGGTTTTATATGCCGCCGTGGTCAAAGAAAACTTTTTTGTGCTTGTGTAAGTGAGTGCAAACGAGCCAAGTCCAACTGCATGTAATGAAGCTTGTTGTGCACGTCCGATCCAGAGAAAGAAAGAGAGAGAAAGAACAAGTTTCAATACACATATTGTACATACCTACCTATTGACATGTTATGCTCAAGTTGCTGTTATTTTTTTTGTCGGTAGCTACATTTTTATGATAATAAAAGAACGTAGTTTCACATGTTACATTTTGTAGCAATGTGTTTTTAATTTTTGTCCTGGGTGCAGGAAACGTGTATGCATGATAATGTCTGGTTTGGAGAGTGGACCAATTTACTGCTTTCCGTTGCCACAAACGTCTCATCATCAGTGTAGCAGACTGAGACAAAGGGGTATAAGTAGTAAAATTGAAATCTGGAACTGATGAGATGAAAAAATTAGACCAATAAAGACGAAAAATGTAAAAAAAAACACGAAGAATTCTCTGTATTCTGTGTGTTACGAAATAAATTAATGCAAAGGACAAAAACTGATGGCCATCTATTAAATTGGAAAAATATGGTAATAATATGCTTGACGGTATGGCTTACATTTTTAAAGACAACAATATCCTTCTCAAAGAAAACAATGTCATTTGTTTTCTTTAGTATTCTTATATGACCTTCAATTGTCATAATATTTTGGTATTAAGTTGATGCTGTGATTACGACAGAAAAAAATGAAACATTCTGTATTTAAGGTTTTGCGTTGCTTCTGTTTGAGTTGAATTGTTTAGTATGCAAGATATATAGTATAGTTAAATTACCAAACTGGTAATAAAACAAAATGAAACTACGTATAAAGTCTATACCGTTGGGCATACCGATGTGCATGGTCTTTGTGTTCCTCTTCCTTGGTCAATGTTCATTTGCACACGCTGGAAAAAACGGTGCCACGTATAGAAAATTGCCAGGAGTTGGACCTTTAGAATCAAAATCCACAAATGGAAAGCAAAAATACACATACGTTGCCAAAATTAAAAATGAGAAACATGGTACTTGTTCAGACTTATAAAAGATAATTGAGTTTAGTCACCTGTACTTGTTAAATATCAATAAGCGCACAGTTAGTGTTACACTATTAAATTACAGATGAAGTTACCACACAAGACGAAGATACCAGTGGATCTGATGGTGAAATCTATGTGAAAACTGAAGAAATTAATTCTAATTCTGCAGAATGGTCGTCGTCGTCTGAAGAGATTGAGAACAAAGTGACCATAAAGAACTCAACGACCACCAACTCAAAACTAAAAGGAATTTTGTCAAGTGGGCAAAATAAAAAAATACAGACTAAACCACAGCATACTCGGTTTGTCCGGCAACCACAAGCCGATGATAAAAGTCATAACTGGTATGTGTACAAAAACTCGGTTAAAGGTCGAAATATGGGTGCTACATCTGGCAGTAAGGATGGACAGGAAAGTAGCTTTGATGGCGGCGGTGATGGTAGCGGCACTGGAGGTGGAGGGGGCAGTGGAGGTGGCAGTGGAGGTGGCGGGTCGAAACAGCCTGGATCCAGATCTAGTAAGAACACTGGTGGGAGCGGAGGTCAAAATGGAGTTGGCGCTAGTGCAGGGGAAAGAAATCCATACAAAGTTAGAAGAGCAAAACTGGGGGATATTGTTGACCCTGAAGGTTTCAATTTTTTTCAATTTAAACCCACATCAAGAATTGGATGGCTGTGGATAAACTTTGCAAGGAAAAATGCTCGCAGAGATGTACTTGAATACAATGGATGCTTGTAGAAGAAAATTCTTTAAACAAGGTTTAGAAAAAATAGTGTATATCGTCTTATGTGCATGCTTTGTTTCTTTGCGCATTTTTTTTAGAAATTTGGGGATCTTTTGGACGATGATAATGGTGACGAAGATGGTGATCCTTCAAATTTGTACGATTGGGAATTTCGTCGATATGACCGTGCCTGCTTATATTTGGAATATTTGAAACAAAAGTCGGATGCTGAGGTACCAGTGATTCCTGAAGAGATCAAAAGAATTGTTGATGGTCAGAACGAGCTGTTGGCTAGAAAGTTCTTGGATTGGCAGTTCACAGGAAAAGAAACACCAAAAGCCATTGCACTTCAGGACAACGAAAATCATCCCCTTCGCCTTAGTTTTGCGTTTTTAGAATTGACAATGAAGATTTTCAGAGATAAAATTTGCAGAAATGCTACCAGTTATGCAAACGAATCTGCTGCGTCTGCTCCATTGGGTGCCATCAGTAGATCAATGGCCTTTGCAAATACTGTTGACATGAAATTCCTTCCAGAATCGTTTGTTGAAGACATTTTTCTACTATTTTTAACCCTAAGAGAAATTACACTCACAAAAAATATTCCCGATTATCCAAACGATTTGGACGAAGAAGAAATCTATAAAGAGATTTTATTGAAATGTGAAGCAGAAGAGGAAGCTATCGAATGGTTTAGCCATAGTTGTGGAGATCAGGTAAAATTAAATAAAAATACTTTGTAATCGTTCGTATTGGAGTTTATAAAATCAGGCCAATAAAAACAATTTTTCTTTTCTTTGTAGCTTTTGTCGTATACATATCCAAATAATTTTGCCTGCGTTCCTTTGGCCGACTACGGCTTTAATTCAATGTTATACGACCCAATTCTTGATGGAATGTGGCACATGTTTACCGCAGTTCATGCCTACTGCTTCAGACACTTTCAAATCAATACTAGACTTTGGCATAAATATTCGCTCATCATAGCAAACACGTTTACTAATGGAATGAGACAAAGATGGTAATAAGAATACTTTTTAATATTTTTTTTGTCATAGTACACGAATCAGAACTTTATATTGACTCATTTATTTGATACCGTGTTTCATCTTTCGCAGGAAAGCTTCAACGGTTTCTCAAAAGTTCTACACGAGGCTTCTTGGACCAGACCATGAGGTGCATTTGGAAACAATGAACCGTTGCATGTTTGCTTCCACATTGAGATCGAATGTCCCTGCATTATTACCAAGATTTGATACACTTTCACCAGTCACCTTTGGATATGTGAGTATAGTTTATACACTAGTGTGTAGCTCACGTCATAGAGGAAAGAAGATGTCTATATGAGAATATCTTTTTTCACCTATGAGCTCACGTGATATATATTTTATAGCCCCTAATTTGTTTAATTTATAGGTATAATATGTATTTGCAACAACTTATCGATTTACTAATGCACTGAATTTTTTTTCAGGAGAGAATGATACATAAAGATGGGGTGGCAGCTTCACCAGATGCTTAGCTCAACAAATTAACTAATTGCTTTGCTCATAAACTATGTCGTATAGTTTACTTTTTCGGTATTGTTTTAGTATCCTTTTATATCATGGAATTACATGTGGAATAAATTATTACTTGCCAAGAAAAAAATGCGTTTATCTGTCTACTCGTCAATGTATTTTTCCGACACGGCAGCCTTAGTCTTTAGCTTTAACTCTCTTACTTTTACACTCTGGCAATTATTAGTTAATACGTTACTCGTCATTGCATGCTACCACGTCATTGTTCCAACAAAAGTCGGGTTGATACATGAACAACGTGAAATACATTTGTGTTGTCACGATAGGAAGCTGAACAGTCTAATAATGTCGTGTTGTCTTTTCCGGCTGAATATTTAACATTTTTTCTGACATAAGTGAAACATTTTTACTATATATAATATATAGGCAAGTATTTAAGGAGGTCTAAGAGAAATTTACTTTGGTTGGTTAAATATTTAATTCGCTCGAAGAGCTATTTTTTCCCCCAGCGAATTCAGATGGCTGAAAAAGCTCGTAATTTTTTTGAGTTTGCTCGGAAAACTAAATGCATCATGTACACTCAGCCGCGTTGCTTTTGTATTTTATGAGTACTTGTACACTTTGTGCATATTCAGTCAAAATTCATTAGTCTTTACTTTTGTTCAGTGCACGAATTCCTTTTCTTTATCCTTCCTTGTCAACGATATAACTTCACTTTAATTGCTGAGTTACATTTAACTGATTCAAAGGCACAAACATATAATGAAATTGTAAGAATTTACAAGAGGATTCATGACTAAAGTGTTCAGCTTTTTTCTCCATTTAAACTGAAGATCAGTTTTACTAGTCTCTATTTGTTCCCAAACTGCTGTTCTTTTACTGCCTTAGCCATGCCAAAGTTTTCAAAATTGCAGTAATGATGTTCACTCGATGAAACACAGAAGCAATATACAAAAGGAACAGGAGTTATAATTTTATCTTTGAGAGGTTGGAAAGCATTGCAATGGTAATTCATGCATGCATTCCTGAATATTTTTTTACCCGGTTTCTTTAATTTACATCCAAAATCGCTTTCCGACCGAATTAAGTATTGGACCAAACATTTTCCTTTTTCAAAATAGCCGAAAAAGATTTTCCCTAATGTATATACTACTTACCATACAGCCTTTTTGTTAATCTATACTATGTAAATATTTATCTTATGTAAACTTACTTGTTAGGAGTATGTTCTATCCTAAAACCTACTACTTGCTGTACAATATGTTTTGCCAATTTCGAAACTGGGCTATTGGGTATGGCTGATGATTAGTCACTTTCACATTCTTTCTTTTTCCGTTGGTCATTACTATCACTTCAAAATACCGTGCCGAGTTTGTGAAGCAAATTAAGCACATTAAGGAAAATTTTCAAGTTGAAAGCAATTACTTGTTTTGGTTTACATATATAAATATTTTATTTTAGAATTACTATACTACCACAAAATAAAATAATAATAATAATTTACTTTTGCAAATAATTCTAGCATGTTTAGTTCAATAAATCTACTGGTACAGCACAGTATATTTGTTATCGCGTTGCTAATTTTCAGCGCATTTGCTAATTTCAGTCTCAGTGTTCCCCATTGGAATTATACAATTAACAAATGGATTAACGCTACTGTTCCTTACCGGTTGCAGAGCACATTCAGTAAGTTGGAAAAGTTTGTTTATTGTACTAATTCATAACAGAGACAAATTACATAACTACAGCTAGACAGTACACAGCTAGAATACCGTTACTGCCGTGAGTCATCAGTAGTCATCATCATTTATTTGAACTGATGAAGTAATGAATAAATACTGTTTGCTACTTGTTGTTTTGCAGCCACTGAGGAAGTCTGGGTAATCCTTGAAGTGTTTCAAGAAATTTCTGAAAAGACTTGCGTTAAATTTGTTGTCGCCTCAAATGAAACAGATTTTATTGAAATTCGAAAAGATGAAGAAGATTGTTATTCTGCACTTGGCAGGATTGGAGGTTTTCAAGTTATTGGTTTAAGAGGTGGTTCCGGTCCGAGTGACTGCATTAACGAAGCCAACAGTTGCGTGAAACATGGATTTGTGGCGTATCATGTTATGCATACATTAGGATTTTATCCAGAGCATCTTAGACCGGACCGGGACAGATATGTGAAAATACTTTGGAACAATGTAAAACCTGGCAAAAAATGCATGCTTAAAAAGCACAGTTTGTCGTTATTTGATGTATCTCTGCTACCTTATGACTATCAGAGTGTAATGCATGGAAAGTTGGATCTGCTACAAGCAAGTAACGGCATCCTTACAATCATACCTATCAAAGACGGGGTAAGCATAGGTCAAAAGCACGGCTTGAGTGATGGTGACATTCAAAAAATTCGTCATGTTTATTGTACCGCCAATGAAAATTTGGTAAACATTATGCTATTACTTGCAAATTTAACTCTTTCATTATTACTGCTAATTTGAATTGTTGAATAAAGAAAACTATTTTAATAAAATACAACCTTAACTGTACCTTTTCGCGTTATTTACGGTAAAAATTTACAAACATTTCAATTTAGCTTCAGTTTAAAAATTGACTCTCTCAAGTTTGTTGTAATTTACACCAACTCAACACTGAAATGTTATCAATGTTTTTAAAATTTAAGATTAAGTTATTCATCATCGCACTACAGTTTGTCTTACTATTATTCGACAACAATGTCTACGGAAATCCCATCCCGATACACACAACATCGAGAAACCCAATATACGGAAATTTTTTTGAGGGCGACATGAGATTTCCTGTTGGACAGGATCCCAGAAATGCACTTATTGGAGAAAGATACCGTTGGCCCAATGCCACAGTTCCTTATACAATTTCTGCCCGTTTTGGTAAGCAAGCTTAATTTTCACGCAAACTGTCCATTAACCTTTTTTCGACATGAGTGGTTGTTTCAAATTTGCTATTTGATTTCTACTGCTTACTAATAATAGCCAATATCGAGAAGCAAACGATAATCGGTGCCCTTGCCGAAATTTCTAATAAAACTTGCGTAAGATTCATGGAAAGAGTTTCAGGCGAGGACTACGTGTTTATTGAACGTGGGGAGGCAAACTCTGGATGTTGGTCTTATGTTGGGTTACAGGGCGGCAGACAAATCCTCAATTTACAGCCGCCACCTGGTCCACATTGTATTTGGCATGGCACAATAGCTCATGAAATGTTACATGCGATTTCACTGTATCATGAGCAGTCAAGGACTTGATCCGAGCAAGCCAACTATTATTCCAAAAATGAATGTAGCTATTGGACAAAATAAAGGGCTAAGTAAAGGAGATGTGCACAAAATTCGCAAAATCTACCATTGCGGATAATCACTATATTTAAAAACTAATATTACAAAGGATTATTTTATTTTAATAAACTATTAATAATAAAGTTTACAATCTTAATATTTATTTTTCTCTGGCGGAGGATACGATTTTTGAATCAAATCCTCAATTTCTTCAATTTGTATCCATTTCATCATTGCTGCCACCAGGCTTAGCACAAGCCAGTACCAAAATAGCTGACAAACAAGCCAAATAAAGGTGAGCTTAAAAAGAGGAGGCATATCGGGCTTCACTTTCCCTCGCATGTTGGGCACATCGCGGCTTTCGCATATAAAAAATTGTGCGGATCGAATTACTGCTGCTATTACAAACGATAGCGCACCGCAAATTACGTATACATAGCACAAGACTTTGTGATTCTAGAATACAAAAAAATATGTGTAAAATTCATACATACCTAGCAAATTTTCAACTGTTGAATTTTTTAAAAGGATTAGCAGAAATTACAAGATTAAAATACAAGACGTACTTTAAAGGCTCCAATCAATAAAAGGATACTGCCAACTGTGTAAATAAGTTGTGCTGTGAACTCGATAAGAAGTGACCATTGGATGAAAGAATGACAATAAAATTTTCCCGGAACTCCATAGTCTGGCTTTGCGTCTGTACGGTTCTGAGTAACTGCTTGTGTAGTTATAAAGAAGAACGCCAGTATGGTCATCAACGCAGGTACTGATAAAACCTTTTTACACAGAAGAATGGAAAATGCAAATTTAAGTTTAATTAAGAGTAACTTAATTTTGGAAATTTTTTTATCTTTAATGATAAACTATCACTCACAAGGTTAGCTATAATCACAGCAAAATGAGGCCACTTGATCCCGTCATCAATTTGAAAGAGAACCACTCTAGAACTCTTTGCAGATTCTAATCCTGACTCATCCTCTATGTAAGATTTATTGTCATCCGGAGAAACGCTTGCTTTCTTCGTCATTTTTTCCGCTTTACTTTATTTATTTACTCTTTCACTACTACCACTCCACTACACTTACAGTTCAATACTGACTCCGTTGCTGATTCAGGAGGGGTCAGTGGTCGAACTAAGATTCTATCAAACACAGTTGCTGGAATGTGGTACTTTCTTACATACGAGTGCTTATTTTTGAATAATGTTATAAGTTGGCAAATGAAAAGCCATCATAAAAGTAAAATGTATGCCACCTAAGAATATTGCAAACAACAAAATTTCATGAAACCACCATGTATACTTAACCATTTCCATGCAATCGCTTCATTTCCTTTAAAAGGGTGCCAGAGCTGCGTGACGATTTACATTACCTGGCAAAAGAAAAGTCGCACAAAAAACTCAAGAATTCTTGATTACAAAAGCACGCAATACCTCTATTTCTCAGAAGCAAATGTGGAACCCTACGCATTAAATTACTTCCGACACTCACTCTTTCCATGCAAACACTCTTGGTAAGGTTTATATATTATTACTTTCATTACCTAGTTTTTATGCTGATTGGGTTCATAATTTTTTATTGTAAAGTGTGCATAGGTATGCAAGTTCTTTTGCAAAAATTTATTGCTTTTTAGGTACATCTTATATGTATGAGCTACCAAAGCAGTGATTAGACTACAGCAAAACAATATGCTGTATATTGGAAATATACAAGCATTCTGTGCTGCGTATTTTATTTGTAGTTTATTTTTGGTATTTCTCAAACGTGTTGTTATTAAATTGCAAAAAAAAATTGTAGTTGAGAACGCAACAACTATTGTATATGCATACGTACTTTCACTACTGTACTTTCATACCTTGTCAACAATAGTGTTTATAAATTTTTGGTAGCATATAATCAACAATAACCTACTTGCTTCTATCATACAAGTCCTTGTGTCATTAGTATTACATACCTACTTGTTTCTTGAACAAGTCCTTCAGTATGTAATTGCTATTTCATTTCATGTGTGTATACCAATAGAGTATATTTTTAACGTAAATTAGCAAGAAGGAACTGAGAAAGAGTCAAAAATGAAAGAATCATATTTTATGAGAAATGACGGTTTAAATGATTTAAATTAAGTTTTATTGACGTTTCGGTTTCAAACTGTAAACCATCATCAGAATAATGAAGTACGAAAGAAGGAACAAAAATGTATAACGAAAATTACATACTAGAAGAAACTTACACTTTTAGAAAAGATTTACTTTATTAAGATAAATGCAAATGAACCTGAACTAAAATGGAAATTTTTTACTGTTTAGTTTCCATTAAGTTTAAACAGCTTAAACTCAAGACTAAGACTGGAAAAGCATTTTTCCAAGTTTATACTGAGCTTTTGTTTGGTTTTACAACACGACATTATGTCATTATTTTAATATAAGAAGACCTTGAAGTTTAAGGTTGGTCGTTTTTGCATTCCCTTTTAAATTGGATAAGTGTAAATGAGCTTACACTTCTCAAGTATTTTCAGAATTTTACAAACAGGAAATAAAGAAATTCTCAAACAAACTAGGATACCAAAAGTATAGAGGTGGTTTATTCAGAGATCGATAAGAGTTTATCATTTTTGTTACGATTGACTATTTTTGAGGACATTTTTTGAGGTTTCAAGCAGTAAACCGTCAACAGAATAGAGAGCGATCGAACAAATTATCTATTTATCGCTTGTGCAGCCAAAAAAGTAATGTCGTTACTCGTTACTCCAAAACAACTTTCGTAACGGTCATTTCAGAACTAATTAAATCGTATGATATGATATTCTTTTGAAAAAAGATAAAAGAAATTTGAAACTATGTGTTGTTAATTTTGGAAAGGGTTGAAGATGATGACTTTTCAGTTGTTTGGATTTGTTTAGATAAAGATCAAACTATTTCGCCAAAGTAGTCTCTCAACCATACAGTTGTCAGTTTAGAGCTCATCGTTTGAAAGGTAGCAAACTGCGACGGAAATTTAATCACCATTTTCTTAGTGAAATTATACGATAAACAAGGTAAATTCTGAAAACAATAAAAACATGTTGAAAAAAGTTTTTACCATGAATATTCTTCTTCCGTTATGACTTATGAATCATAAATTATGATTAATCAGCAAAATATATCAAGGACTCCATCTTCATATTATTGTTTCCTTCCACCTTGTTCTATGCGTTTATTAAGAGGTTTACTACTACTACCTAAGTAAACAAGTTTCTTTGCTCTGCAGTCAAGTAACTTTCTTGAAGAAAGTCATATGCATACTAATAAAGTTATTTTCTACAATACACCATCTGAAATTTGTTATATTATATGACTGTGGGCTTTACAAACAGCAAATACACAATCTTATTACTATTACGATTTTTTTCTGACGAAATATTTGCCAGGTGGACTGGAACTAAAGGAAGTCTGGCAGAAACACTGAAACCATTAACGGGAAATGTTAGGTCTAGTAAAACAACCAAAACGAGCGCATTTTCCTTCTTCATGAACTTACACTTAGCAATGCTACAAATATGTTGTGGTAAACAAATTTCGTAAACAAATTACCTAGTCTAGACTCGTGGCGCAAGGAATTTACTTACAACATGGGACGACGATGATAAAACCGCAGTAAAAAGCGAATATGGCTTGACCAAACCAAAGTTTAAAAATACACAAAATCCAAAACCATTTTTTATTAATTTCAAAACAACACCGTTTCTTGAACCTGACAATGAACAATATTTTGATGACCTGTCAATAACACATCTGTAACTACTTTCAACTCGAACGTTGCGATTGCGATTATCAACTTCATATACCTATGCAAAATTAATTTACTCTTTCAGCCACCAAAAATGTTTAGATTAGAGTATGGGCACTAGGCACAGCGTTAGTGCATAAGAAATGGTAGCGTGATTTTAAAGAAATTATAATGCTTATAGTGCATAACAAATTATATGAGAGATTCCAGGATTTTGTGCACCGTCAACTTCTTTTAGATTGTCTTTATTTGATGTACCATATACTGCATATTACAGATTTCAAGGACAAAAGACGAGTAGATAGGTGGCCAACTCTCATTTTGCTTGCATTCTTTGAGTGAATAATTCAGGAACGCTTGAATCTTTCACTATTCTTAAGATCTGTAAAACAGCATAATAACTGACTAGTCACTGCACTGTCATCAATAGTCAAAAAAATATTTCATGTAACCTTGAAATGTAATGAATGAATTTCACGCACTTCAATATTTTCAGTCAATTAGAATTTGGATATGGATCCAATGTTGTTATTTACTTTCTGACAAATAAAAATGCGAAGCAACAAAGGGAGACCTAAAAATGGAAAACAATAGAATGAAAGACTCTTGTCATGGACGCTTAGCTAGGGTTTAACGTTAGTGTGAGACGTGAGCATGAGCACTATCAACTCATTTATTATAAATCCACCCTTGTAGATGTATTATTGCAATTTGCAAAGAACAGGTTTGCAAGGAACCTGTTATTATGCAACAACAGAACAGAACTGTCTTGCGTCGTAATCTTTATAAATAGAATAGATGATACATTGTATTGCACTGAATGCAATAAACCAGTGCAGTGCATGTGAAAACGCGTCAAGTTAGAAATTGTGACTATTTTAGCCTCCGTGTCAAGACAATGACGCGGTTGACAAGCATACGTACATAGGTATACATAATTCCAAACTTTATTTCTAAACTGACCTTTTTTGTTCATAGTATAGTATACGAAGGTATAATGCAGTGACCAATAAACCCGGCAACGCCAACACGTAGCAAAGTGGCAACGCCATGTGATTTTGAGATATTTCTGTGTAAAATTAGGTGTAATTAAGCAAAAGAAAAGCTTCAATAAGGTTTTTG
>JAHZMT010002670.1:0-37793 GCA_027743785.1 Sinhomidia bicolor
GTAAAAAAAGTACCTTAAGGATTTAATTTTTTTAGAACTTGCTATATTCCGGTAATATACTTTTAAATTAAACGCGTAATATTTTCTTATTTCTGTAAGTTCCATAATGAAACATCCACTAAACGAAAGTTTTGCAGTGTAGTTTCTATTAAAAATTTGATGTAAAAAAGCTGTCCTTAATTTGCCATACAATTTGATTCTTGTTCTTACATAGTAAAACATTACCTCTAGTTCTCTAAATTGGGAAAATGAAGTTAGCAAACCAATCTTCTCTTGGAAAAGAGTTTTTTCTCAGTACAGTATGTACCTCAAGCAGTAAAAGTAAAAACAGTAAAATCGATAAATGAGCTAAAGCATAAATCATCATCGTCATCGTCATTGTCAATACTAAACCCTAAAACTGCACGTTTCATGTATACACTACTAACTACAAACAGAAAAAAGATATTCAGTCAGTCAGTCAGCTAGTATTTTATTTATTTATTTTGAGCAATTGATTTTTTTAGAAAGGTAGGCAATATGGATAAAATAACGAAGAAGACGCCAGCAAGCAGACGACACAAATTAAGCACACAATGTGTGTGTATGTAGGTAAAGTACACAGGATAAAACTAATGATGATCAGATGTGAACTGGCAGAACTACCTAAATCATTTCTCTAGTTCATTAGTGCATTGTGCAAGAGTAAAGGTAAGATGAATAGGTAGATAAATACACGGTATTCTTTTGCTGTAATAATACTGTGACAAATAAGACACCAAGATAGGATATTGTTCAACTGTCAGTTATTACTACACACTACAACAACCATCATCATGTGTATGGAAAACTACAAAGCGCAAACTTTTACAGCAGCAACGACAACAATTGGCGCAACACATTCATACAATGACAAACGACGTGCCGCACGTATTTGTTACAAACAGCAGTAGCAGCAGCAGCACTAGCACTGCAACCGAGGATTTATAATAATCATCGTACAGCTCATTTTCTATAGTATGTCACTCAAGCATGCACACAAGCGGATGCCACTGCCAATCTACAAAAAAAATATTCTGTATGATGATGATGCTGTCTGGTTGGATGAGTAAGTGTTGCAAAAAAAAAGAAGAGGCAAAAGGGAAAGGGAGAATATATCATCCGCTTTGCCGCTTGACAATCTCGAATACACTTGAGTTGAAAAAAGTTGCTTTGTGTGTGAGCTTTTGCTTGTACACACACATGTGGTGGTGATATAATATGACACTGTCAAACTTGATAGTTTGCGGTGGCCATGATATTTGCACTAGCATCAAATACAAAAGTCAAATTATAAAAATAAATACTGCCTTTAAATGAATACATACCTATACATATATAGAATAGAGATATTAGATATAAAATATTGACATAAAACTTTGGTTTATAACATGTCTACTCTTAATCAGTGATTTTAACAGGATCCATATTTCAGTTTGTTAATCAAATAAAGTTTTGTAAGCTTTTGCTAAAATTTTGATAATTTGTGAAATCTGACAAAATTAAACAGAAAAAGTGAATAAAGGAGGGATTATAAATAAATGGGTAGAAATAAATGAAGTAAACCTTCAAACTGATTTTTTGACAGAGAGTTATGCATTAACAAAAAAACCTTGTACAGTTTTTTACCATATGAAATTCGTAATATTTCTATTTATATAAAAACAATACACCATCATCATCATCATTTCTACTATCTGTATTAAATGGTAGAAATGTATTTAAGCAGACATGTAAAAATAGTAACAACGCGCAAAATATATGTTTTTATGGTATTTTGAACACTGGGGAAGAGAGAAGTAAACGAGAAAATACCTTATTGATGAAAAGATGTTTCCTTCTCATCTTCACTACTGTCAGTGCTACCACCACACCACCAGCAGCAGCATCATCATCATTACCACAAGCCTCATCTCCTTTTCCCAATACCTTTTCATCTTCACAATTCACAGTCTTCTAGTTTCTCATTAATAATATGTTGTTGCCAGCCACAATTAATTCCGAGTGAATGGTCATAATCCCTTTTTCTTGTCCTGGGGTCAGAGTACAAAGTTTTCCTGAAGAAATTATAAGACGTAGACACAGGAAAATATATATGCGTGTATACTTACATCAAATGACTATAGGTACATTTTTGTGGAAACGCTTGTTGTTGTAGTAGTATGCATGTACGTACAGTGATTTTTCCCACTGATAATACAGAAATTAGTCAAGTCAACTTGTAATACCGACGAGATGGAATAGTGGATGCCTCTCTCTCTCTCTTTCCTCAAGGAAATCTCATCATGATATGACTATTACTATAAAAAAAATAACTTATTTTCAAAACGACGCCGATATGCTAGTGAATCTTTTTCCTTCTCACAAAACTTTCTTTTTTCCTAAGGCTGCTGCCACCACCACCGCTGCTGTTGCTACTGCTGAGACAATTTTCTCAGCAGCGTAACATAAGCAAGGGATGGTTGTGGATGAAAAGAGTATATTGGATGACGGTGGTGGTGGTGTGAATGTACTAACATAATGCAGTAAATAAATATGCATGTGTGTGTGTGTGTGGCAAAATGTATACACAATACATGTTATATAATATTGAATGAATGTAGTTACCTTAACTCTATAATTTAGTTTTCGCATAACATATTCCACGCATATCTCCATACTTCTTTTTTAGAAGACATTCTTTTTCTCTGTGATGATGTCTGTTGAGGAACATCTGGCTCAGACTTCTTGTTTTATCTATCAATTCAAATATATTATAGAAATATACTGTTGCCATTTACGAAGAAGACTTTTTTTCTCTGCTACTGCCCCTATTTTTCACGAGAACTTCTTTATATTATTTTCTTACGTAAGACACGAGTACATGCATTCTCCTGTTTCTCTCATTTGGGCTGGCTAGCGTAACGAAACAACACGGTAATAATACATGATATAAGAAAGAAGGGAAAAATATATATATGGTTGGTTCATCGGATTTGCAAGGAATGCTAAACATCCTGTGTGTCTTTAGATTTTAAAAGAGGCAATGATGCGCTCAGCTCTTTCCTTCTTTCTTTCTTTTTATAATGCTGAAGTAGTGTTGAATAAATACATACGTATTTTTTTGCTCTGTACAAACGAATCCCACGGAGAATATGAAGCCGTTATACTCATTTATGTAGTGTAGAAGAGACGGGCTCTGTGGACATAGCACATAGCAGACAAAGCCATTTCTTTTGATGCAATAATAGAGAAAAGGAAAGCTATAAAGATCACTTTCTCCTTTTGAAGAAATGAATACTGCAAAGAAGCACACTGGCGAAGGATTTCACGGATGTTTTTGGCTTTGGCGTGGCTTTTCTTTCTCTTATTCTTTTTTTTCTTTTCTTTTTTTTCTCCTTTTCCCTCTCTCCCTCTAACTCTCTTTGGTAGAAACAGCCTACCACTCCTGTATGACATTACATTACACAAGTCTTGAATTCACTTGAACAGATAGAGGAACATATTGGTCTCTGGTTGTACGAAGAGAGTTTCAGATATATTTTTAGCTTTTTTATTTTATCAATTTTATCATCATGTTTATTTAGTTATTCTCTATTTCGTTTGATACGTTTATATGTAGTAACATAAAAGAATAGAAAAACTTTACATGTCTATTAATTTCTTTTCCAAGCTACATATCCAAGTAAAAGCTAAAAGCACACACCACATATTGTAAAAAAATACAACTCCCTTAAAAATATATGCAGTGCTCTACGTATGTAAATGTAAACTGGTAGTTCTTTTCATGTGTTAAGCGAAAACAGTACACTGTTGTTCTCCAGTAGTTGCGATTGTATTTTTACATTGTGTATGTTTTTGTGTTATGATTTGATTTAAGTTTTTGGAATACATTCAGAATAAAGTCGAGTGTATATAAGATCGTATATATAAAAGCTAGACATTGTAGTAACAGTGTAAAAAAACGTTGTTTGCTCTACTGAAAATGAAGAATCGCAGACATTATAGTGGCAGAGTCTGACTGCCTGCATGTACGGCATATGATAAGACTTGCTTGCTTGCATTGGCGGTACTTTACAGACACAACAACAACGCTTGTTGGCTTTTCTCCGGCTTATGATTTTGATGCATCAAATGACGATGAATTTTCCATCCACTCATTGTTCTTCTCTTCTTCTTTCTTCCAACTTTCTCTTTTTCTCCTTTCTCTGACCATTATAATCGTAATGATAATGACGGTTGTGGAAAGTCATTTCATCCATTGTTGCTCCGCGCGTTCGTGTCTCTAGCTGTGTTGTAGCCCTATGTAGTAACCTAAATTATACTTTATTAATGTAATGGCATTTAATCCAATAATAATACCTACTCTACTTACAGACTACAACAAAAGTCGTAATCTTGTGAACATCATAACATTTTTACCAGCATCTCCAGCATCTTGTTGGCATTGAGGAAGCCCTCCAAGGGACAAAATAATATTTTTGGTCGATTGTGCAAAAGTCTTTCTTTAGATTGTACTTTTTTTGCTTTTGTTCACTACTTTACTGCATGCGTATTTATTTATCAACCATTCAGGATTTTTTACTGTCTGGTATATGTAAGTACACTAATCATATATATATTTCTGTTCAGTGTATATATAAAAACTTTTTTTTTAAATTTCTTTAAAATGCCTTATATACACACAAGAATATTATTACATCTGAAGGTTTTGGTACTTACTGCAAAATGGAAAAGAAGCTGAGTGTAGCCTGTAGCGTATGTACCAATGCTTTAAATACGATATAGAAAAGAAAGCTAAATCTATTTTAAGCAGTTGAGACTTTTTTTATATTTATTCATTTGTTTACCCAAGAAGCTACTACACACACTTATTTTTAAAAGAAAAAAAACTGTGGAAAATATAGAGCAAAGGACAAGGAGCTATAAATGTATATAGCTGGTAGACTAAACAGAGTTATTTCTTTCTTTTGAGAGAAAGTGCACGGCAGAATGGCTGAATTCATAAAGCCGGAAAAGTGAGAGGAAATAAAGGAATAAATATATTCATTATGCTTTCAGCAAAGTTAAGTACAACAAGTATGTACATACTTCTATTACAGCTACGTAAAACACACAGTATAGAGTAGTCGATGATTTGCAGCAGCAGCATAGAACATCATCATCATCACGTTACTTTTTCCTAGAAAAGATGTATGGAAAGAAAGAGAAGGAAGAAACTAGCAGTGTTGTTGTTATTTATCTAATAATAAATGAACACAAGTAAAACTTGCAGTTAAATAAGTTTATACTGCAGAAATTATTATTGTTATTATTATTATTATTATTATTATTATGAAAGGTCTCTGCAGACGTTTAATTTAGAGAAACTGATTCATGTATGTAAGCTAGCGTGTCATACATATAGTATATCACATCACATTGTATTTATACAAAAATAAACTCTCTTTCAATCTTGTATCAAGTGGATGTGAATGTGCATATGTTTGCCTATGTTTATTTGTACTTTTCTACAAAAGTTTGCACGCTAACAACGGAAAGAAGAGAGAGAAAAGAGTGGCAAAGAGAAAAGAAGAAAAATAATTGCTGTTGTTATTTCCCTGGTTGTGTACCTTAAAAATATAACGTGAGGAATCTAAAATTGGTAAGCATTCTCTCTCTCTCTCTCTGATACGGTTTTAGTATATACAAAGCAAATGAATTGTGAGAGGTTCACAAAGAAAACAAAAAATTTAGAAATGTGAGGAAATTTCACATAGAGGTAAGCTCTATTATATAAGAATATTTTCGTGTGTACTTTTTTTTGTTCCGTGTGACTCATGCATGTGTGTGTGTGTGCGATGATGATACGGTGAGTAGGAAAAATAGGTAGTTGAGTTGCTAGTTGTTGTACTAGCAGAAAAGAGAAAAGGTTATATACCATTAAGCGAATATTGAGCTCATAGACTTTCACTTTTTTAAAGCCCACACTTTCTCTATTACACTAACCATATCGATCTTGTGAGAATCTGTGAAACCACAATGTCAGTTCTTTGTGTAAGAACTGCTAGTCTAGTGTCTGGTGTATATTTGCAATGGCAAATAGTATAATAGTAGCATAGCACACATATACATCCACACAGCTTCTATTATTATTACATCAGTATTCGGTATAACACCAGCTTCAACTCCCGCTTTTCTTTCTCCTTTTTCTACAGACTACAAGGATATACCATTGTTCACATGCCGATGCTTCTTCAGCTTACTAAAAGCAGTAGTACCAGACTAGTAGGGTCAGTGGTGGCGGTGGTGGTGGTAGGGATACTATTCTCTCACTGCATGCTTTGCCATTTTTTCTTATTAAAAGAGTTATATCCCGAAATTCCTTGCCGATGTGAACACACACACATAACCAACCACCACCACAACAGTTCGTACTAACAACTGATTCTTCTCCCTTCATCATGCATTATAGTCGAGTGTGTGTGTGTGTGTGTGCTATTATTGTATACCCACACATCATATTGTATACACACAGGCTGGCATACTTGCCCATTACTGCTGCTTTCTCCTTTGGTTCCCCCACTGCTGCAGCTGCTGTTCTGCTGACTCGTTTTTTTCTTCTTCTTCTAAAATATCTCGTGGCAATGTGATAGTACTCAACTCAACTCATGGTGCGGTGGTGGTGGGGATGGCGGTATGTGTGCAAAGTGATTCTGCTGCTCTGCTGACTTCTTTCCTTGTAGGGCAGTACTATTACTCATGATGGTGTAGTAAGTACTGCTGCTGCTGCCACTAGCTCTGACTTGGTAGTCTGTACCACCAACAAGTACATATATTCTGTATGTATGTATGTGTGTGTGTGTGCAGTGAAAAGACAACTAGTCTATAAGATGCTTCTTCCATAATCGTCTGCTGCTGCTGAAAGCATTTACTACGATTTCAGTTTCAATTCTTACATTTTCTCCTTTCTAATGTTTTCGCTCTCTTTTCCCCATCAAGAGAATTCATGAACTTTCCCTGTAATACAACATGAGCCTTACTCACTTTACTTTGCTCTTCAACCCGTATTTCCCAGTGTGATAGGTGGAGGGATTGAGTAGTTGGGTAAATAGGTTTTGACCATATTATTATTAGAAGGTTGTATACAGTCAAAGTTTAGATATACAGACGTTTGTATATTTTCGTGTACGTTTGCAAAGAAATACATTAAATTAGTTCTCTTCTTCATGTTTACTTTGTTCATTGGCTTTAACCGAGGCTCGACGTTTCTCCTCTCTTTTTTAAAAATCTAATCAGCAGCCGAGTAGTATAGCGTAACTTTGTGTAACTTGCAGAATGAATCAATTTGCTTGTATATGTTCTGTCAGCAGTTTTGTGTGCTGTTGTATGCTTCGTATTAGTTGTTATTATTATAAATGAAAACGTATACATTTTTCGATATAGCCCCTAGTTTGTTTTTCTCATGTTTTTCTCTGCAGTTTTAAACACTTTTTGATTTTATTTACTGTTGATGTTTTTGTTGTGTTACAAAGGAAAAAGTCAATAAAAACATGAATATTTTCAGGTCCATTCTGTTTCAAGTTTTGCATTACATAGAAGATAATACAGAAAAGGTACTATTTTCTTTTCTAAAGCAAAAAGAAGAAAAAAAAGAATTTTTTTGAATAAAGATCATTTTTAAACTGACTAAAAAAACTCAACTGCTTTCATGTACGCAATAAATCGAACTCATCGAATTCAACCGAACATGTGTACGTACATGGTTGTCGGAGTTTAGCTTTCTTCTTTGCCCACCGACAAAGAAATTTGCTGTATGAAAAATAAATACAAGTCATAATGAAAAAAAAACATTGACGACGAAGGTCTATAAAGCAAAATGACTGATTCATTTTTCACCCGTTATTTTATTTATTTTGTAAATTATCAAAACCCTTCAACTTTCTTTTTTATTTCGGAAAAGAGTACCTAATTAGAACAAACAAATGTTCAAATAGAGTTTGATTTCTATATTTTTTATATTTTATTGTTGTAAATGAATAACATTTTCAATACTGTGTACCAATAGGAATGTGTTTTTATCAAAAAAGGTGTATTGAAAAAGATAATATGAGATCTTGTTGGAAAAGAGTTCCTTTAGGCTATTTTATACTTTCTCGCTCTCTCGCTCTCTCTTTCTCCGTGTGTTGATGTTATTATAGATGAAATATCGCACTGCTCAGAAAACCGACAGCGAACGCATCGTCTCTTCTGCAAGATTTGTGTAGAAGAGGAAAAGCAGAGCTCTTGTAGTCTTGTAGACTTCTAGAGCGGTAGTAGTAGAAGTATCAGAGAGTCATTTACTTTCCTCTCTGTTATTCCCACATACTTTACTCTTGCGTGAAGTTGACGGTGATACATACGTACCGTGACTGGGAAGAGAAGTTTTTTTTAGAAAGCGTGGAGCGAAAAGGACAGCAGCAGCGTGTGTGTGACGACGACGACGACGATGATGATAGAGAAGAACCAAAGGAGAGAAGAAGAGTAAAAACAGCGATTTTCCAATTTAATCTTTTTCAAGGGATCTCCGTTCTTGGAACATGAAGGAGCAAGTGCCACTTTGAAATTGTTTAGCCCTCTGCCGTGTGTGTGTCTGTCTGTATGTGTGTGTAGTGGCTGTAAGTAGGCAGATGTATTTGTGTGCCAAAGAAAACATTGTGTAGTGATAGAAGTCGGTCGGCATTCGTTGCAAGTTCTCTCATTGACTTACTTAAAACATACTGTAGAAGTAGTAGTGTGTAAGTGAGAGAGAGATTGAGCTTAAGGTACCTAGTACTTTGGAGCACGTACTGGGAATTATGGATCCTTCAAAAAACGTATACTTCTCTGCACGCAGGCAGTGTGTTTACTTATATTATGTGACCCGTAAACTGTATAGTATTTTTTACTGCTACTGCCTTGCTTGCCTGCTATCAGGATTATTCTCCTAATCATCCTCCTTTCATCCTTATTCTGTCTTTAGTCGGTGAGTAAAGATCCATTTCACAACATTTTTCACTGCTCAATGCGTAAAATACATGTGTGGGGAATGGGACCGACGAACAACTCCCTTAACGGGGTCTAGCTATCTAATATGTGGTGCACATGAGTGCAAATTTAACTTTAGTATAAAGGTATAGGTACACAATAAGATTCTTGGAGAAACCTGCTATAATTATCTTTCCTTATATTTGTTCCCAGTTTCTATAAATTTCAAAATGAATGTGTAACATGTCCCCGTTGCTCCCGAGATCGTTAGTGATGCATATCGTCATTCGTGGAAAAGAAAAGAGCAACTGCTATAAAGGTTATATCTATCATTAAGTCACGTAAACTATTGCTGCTGCGTGTACCTTTCCTTTTCTTATTTTAGATTTTCAGCGCAATAAATACTTACTTTCCTGCAGTCTCACGAAAATCGCGGTTTATAGCCCAAATTTTTAATTATGTTAATTAACTGGCATTGGAACAATAAATTATCTGGATTTTTGGATAATTTCTTGAAATATTGAGTAGATTTAATTGAAATCCTTTGCTGTTTGGGTTCTCGTGTACAATTTAATTTTTGCCTAGTAGTACCAGTACCTGCACCAAAATTCAATTAAATTAGAAACAACAACAAAAAAGGGGTCATGTAAGTGATAAAAATTACTGTTACTGTCTGCAGCTGAAATAGAAGACGCTGCTGTAAGGAAATTTCTTATTTGCACGCAGGTTTCAGACCGACCGGTACTTAAATACTTCAAATTCAAAATAGTTTACACTTTCACTTTTATAACCAGTAATAATAATAATTATTGTAATAAACCTTGCTGGTGAACTGCATAGTTGCAAGTGGGGACACCATATGCTTAGCCGCCTGTTGAAAACATTTTGAAGATTTTCAGAAGTTTACTGTAATATTAATATTATATTCCATACCTAGAGACTCTATAACAGAGACCTTTTTTATTGGTATGCCACATGCCTTGCACTACTCATTAGTAACATTTTAAATTGCGACGATTTCTAGAAGTTGTCGTTGGTCAAGAAATTCCAAAATTGAACATGAAGTTGTAGTCCAGATATTCAGTTTAATAAATCGCCGAAAACAAACAAAAACGTAAGTAATCGAATTACGGATATGGGAAGGACAGACAGACATCATAATAGCATCAGTAGGTGACTCCATAGGTTGTACCACTTAACAATAAACAGATTAAGTGACAGGTTGTAAGCTCCACTTATAATATATTCTTGATTTTTGATGCCCTTTTTGTATACCGTAAATTACAGTGTATAGTTACTGGTAATGACGGAACGAGAAATGGCAGTAAAAAAACTTTCTCCGCGTCTCCTGTCTTGATGACGTGGATCGTTATTTTTATCCCAATAATCATGTTATTTTACCCCTTGAAATTTGCCGACATTGCTTTCTCCTTGTGATCCACCATCAAGAACACCCCTATAAATTTTTCTGTTTTATGCATCTTTTATTATAGAACATAATAACATAATTTTGCACACAGATTATAAGAAAAATAAAATACAAAGCTCCATGCATCAACGGCATGCATCCAAACTTGAGTGTGCACTGTGTTATATTTTGTAGAGACGGCAGCTTGGCTGCAGTTTGTAAATTATTGCTTGATAAAGTAAAAGAGAGCAATTTGTGCAAACTTGTTTGTTTTATTTGTATTTATTGCAGGGAGTGGGACTGAGCGGTCGTAAAAGGTTCTCCAGAGAATCATTTTCCGCCTCAGCGCAAGCAAATGCTAGTGGCCCGAACAATGGAAATAACCTAGGTCCACAATATCCTCAAGCTTGTGTTTCCGAATTAGATGTCTCTTCCAAACGGCCTCGTGACAAGAGAAAAGAGATCCGGTCCAAACTGAAACTAGACAATTGGGAGTCGTCCACCGTCAGCTCGGAAAAGACGGGCTGTCGTTGGACGTTTGTATTTGACCCTGCGGGTCGACTTTGCTACTATTGGTCCATGGTTGTGTCCCTTGCCTTTTTGTACAACTTTTGGGTTCTCATTTATCGGTTTGCATTCCAGGTAAGAAACTTGAGCTTTCACTGGCTTCCAAACTTAATAATGTTTAAATTATTCAAATGAGTTTCATTTTCGCATCAAACTTTCCTCCAACCTAATACACTGAAATTAAGAGTAATTATCAACGACAACGTGAAAATATTATAAAACTACTGCCTTGCTCTACTTTACTATCAAATTACTATATGAATATTTGTACGCTAATGTAATTAATAGATGATCTGCAGAGCATCTAATTACGCTTCATGAGTAAATAGCATCATGTCCCTGTAAAAACGGCTAATTATACTAATAATAATACCGATGCACCACCACCTGTCACAGTCTTTTTGCTGAAATTGCAAAAGGAACATAGGAACCAGCAGCATATACATTATATTTATGTGTATATTATTCATAAGTTCAAAAAAGAAAGAAAAAAAATCGGCTAGACTCTGCTGACTGAGGTAGTGAAGAAAAGTAGATAGCTTTACCATGTCTACCTCTCGGTTCTTGGGTTAGACATTTAGGTACCTGTAGATATGAGAGTTTCCTTGAGGTCAAGCAATATCGTAAAAAAGTAGCAAAGCACGCGCACGGTAATATTTTTTTATACATGTTTGTACACATCTCGATTCTCCGCTGCAACTCTGATGCTAATGGACCGTATATACCAGCCACCAGCATTGTAGTATTTTATGATTTTTATGACTCTGGTTGGGTACAAGACATGGAAAAACGATGTTTTTCGTTGGTTTTTCCATGGATAGTAGGAAATCGGGTGTGCTTAGTCTGTCAAAACCAGCGACGTGATGACTTTCAGCCTTTTCTTTTAAAATCCGAATATTAAGTCTTACCGTTAGTCAAAAAATATTAAAATGTCTTTTGGTTTTAAGGTCTCTGCAAAAAATGCAGATGTCTCGACAAAATTATTATCTGCTTTTCATAAATAGTATATTTAGCCGGGAGAAGAAGGTAGAAAGCTTTAGAAAAGAAAATTGAGTCAACACACTACTGCCTAAAATAGCTCTGCAATGACGAAAGCAGGCCAAAGCAGAATGGGAATCCCCACTGAACTATAACGAATTCCGGGAAGAAAGCATCACGATACCCGGTATAGTTTTGCCCGCCAGGAAATAAGGAAAAGAAGAATGCACATTTCACTCCCGAGGGCATATGAATATCCATTTTGGTAATAATAATATTACAGTTTCCTACGCAAGCTGAAGTATCATACCTACTATGAATGACCGCAATAGATATAATCTTATTACGCTATATCATGTACTACTACTATTACTAGTGCTACTTGTAAACAAAGCAATAATTTTGTGAAGACAAAGAACAACGTATACCATGAGTGGCATTAAGCTCGTTATTCTTCCGCAAACTTGAGTCCATGATGTGACGAACGAGCCAGTGAAAGAGAAAGGGAATACACACACACTCTCGGGCCACAACTCACAAACTCGCTAACAATTACTGCATACCAATATAAGGAATAAGGTACTTAAATAGGTAGTATATATGTATGACTTTCATACGCACCAGCCAAGCTCCAAAAATATGGCTACTAGGTTAGGTGCATACATTTTGCTGCTGGTGATTTCTGTATGTTTCTTCCTATTAGAACAACCACCACCACGCGGTTATATTGGCTTTTAGAAGTGTGTCTTTGTGTAGCGCGCTGTGGACAAGAAGACGTACGTTCTTTGGTACGTACGTACTAGAAATAAAAGAGCTTATAAAAGGCAAAAACAAACTACCAATTCCCAAAAGCAACAGTTGTTAGCTCGTGTGAAAGTGCACAGGTAGAAAAAGAAGAACGTGTGTAATTTAATCTTCTAGCAGAAAGACCAACCTCAAACGACCGCTGTAAATTGATTTATTGAGTCTCTTGTTCATACTACCCCTTTCTCTTGTAGCCAAAGAGTTTCTGTTGTTTCATCTTCTCGGGTTGTTCAGTTGTCCTAATTTTGTCTGTGTGCACAACAATAACAACAGCAACAACAACAGCGGCAGCGAAAAATACAAACACACATTTGTTTGTACCTACACATGACGCTATGTGTTGTGTGATGGCGATGGCGTCAATCTTCAGTAGGAATGGAACTTTGTTTATAAATTAATAGAAAAGAAACAAAGACCATGGATGTGGTTAGACATGTACACAGTTTGTTTAGAGTTTGGTTCCGAGCAAGTTGTACAAAGAATAAGATCTTACACACAGAGAGCAAGGTAGGAATTATTATTAGTATGTGTATATCTGTAGGTGTTTATGTGCAACCATGCTTTTATCCTTTTATGGTAGAATTCATTTTATCAGCAAACTCATTTTCTAATTGAATAATGTCGATGCTAGCTGTCAGAAGGAAATTGGGACAGTGGTTGAGGTCACTAAAATTAATACGTTATATAACGTTACATATAGGTATTTGGGTGGTGGTGGTGGGATGGTGGAGAAATGGTATATTTGACTAAAAGTTTAGTTTCATTGTTAGTGTTGTAGACAAATTGTAGAATCCTATATAAATGAGGATTTTATGCAATGTGTTGGGCAAGTATATGTTGGTAGATTTTCATGGAAAGTTAATTGACGTAGAAGAAAGTATAGAGGTGAAGGAGAGAATAGAAAGGTGGTGTGGTATATACATAGTACTGATGATGATGATGATGATTGCGGGGAGTCTCGTTGATCACAGTTTGTATGTATCTGACATGATTGTTTCCTTGTGTATTTGTTTGATCTCTTACAAAATATCAGTGATAACAATTTATTGTTGTAGGATGTTTTTATAATTTGGAAATTGACGCAATGCTCTTGTACTAACGGAATAATGTTTTTATTTGAGTTTCAATTATTTTTCATTGCAACAATAACTACATCACAATTTTAATCAAAATCTGTAATTTTTTCATGTTTTTCAGATCATTAAGTTTAGTGCATTATCTTCTGGTGGTGTATCACTGGAATGCTTGCCTATTTCACATAATACAAAAGAACGATGGCTTTGGGAGTCGTGACTGGGTGTTCCATCGAAATGAGACGGGATACAAAAACGAGTCCGTTGACGTACTTAGGCACTACCTGCAGAGCTTTTACTGGTCAACCCTTGCCTTGTCGATGGTGGGTGATTTGCCCAGACCCAGAAGTAAGGCAGAATTCCTTTTTGTGATTTTCCAATTTTTATTGGGCCTTCTTCTCTTTGCCACTGTGTTGGGTCATGTTGCAAACATTGTGACAAATGTTTCCGCTGCCCGCAAAGAGTTCCAAGGTAAAAACCTTTTATTTAGTTGTCAGCATGCATAAACTACTTTTCTGCATGTAGCATACCTATTTACAAAAAAAGGTGACAAGTGTGCAAATAAACAAGCAGTCTCGTCTGAGTTTGCTTTCACCCCGTAATACAATAACAACCACAACTGAAAAGTACAATGAAAACTCAAGGTCTACGAATCAACAACCAGAGTGTTATGTAATATATCACGTGGTTAAATAAAGTCAAGTCAAGAATAAACGAATACAACGATATAGTATGAATAAGGCAAAATAGAAGGTAAAAGTAGATAATCAATATAATCATAGATGCTCGAAAAGAAAATTTTGTATTTTTTGTCGCGATTACGATTTAAGTAAATAGAGTATATTAGAGTATACGACAATAACTTAGAGGACAATTTTACATTTCCAGTTTGCAATTAAATATGCTTACTGCATTGAAAAGAGTTAATTTTTCATATTTTTTTAAAAGTTCATAAATACTTCCTATTGATTTTCTGAACTCTACAGCAATAAACTTTTGATGCTTGTTTATTATTTTAAAATATTATAATTTCCTTCGAAAAACTTTCCTTCCTGTGGTAGAATCGGCTAAAACTCAACTCGCATACTTAATTTAGCTCCAAGATTCTAAATTTGAAACCCTTAGACCCCGCCAAACATCTCTGAAAAAAATTATATGAAAAACAAAACAACTATCGTTTATCATGTCAATGCTACATCACAGCTACGTCATTCTTTATGCAGCACAAACTGACGATTATTGGAAATTTCATTCTTCAAAATACGCCCACAGACAAATTTTTCGCATATAAAGATTTGCCACACAATTACTGTATCCTCGCCAACACTGACATAGTTGGTGCCAGAACCCGGCGCATGCCGGGCGCTGGTTGCCTTATTTATTATAGACTTACATTATTAATTTGAAATTTGTAGATGCAAAATTATAAAAGCAAAATTATTTTTATAAATGATTCAAGTCTTGTTATTTCTTACATTTTTATCTTCATCTCTTTGATGAAGGTCTCTTTATAGCCACACTCACATATTACATTTTATACCGTGAAGAATTTTTTTTGGGCTTGTATTATTTATTTATTTATCTATCTAAAATATAAAGCAACTAAATTATTAAGAAATAAACAAGTTAATGTTTTCATCATTTACCAAATTACTATCAAAATTAAGAATCAATCTCCCTAAACATAATTTTTGTTTGACATCTGATGTAGGTATGCTCATATAATATCTAACAGTAGCACTAAATTAGTTTTGGCTCTACTGCATCCTCCCTTCCCGCACGAAAAAATAAATCTATATATAGCGTTTTAATCTATCATGGAAGCTGTAAAAAAATTTATTAGATGACTTGTCTCAGCGCATTCTGTACTAATGTACCTTACATTACAGCAGTATTAATGCTTCTCTGTTTTCGTCTACTCTACAGCAAGATACAGGTCGAATGAAACAAATATCTATTTTAAGCCTGTCCTTCAAGCTTACTGCTTGTCTACATGCAGAAATTATCCCGTAATTAGTGTCAAGCATGAAACAACAAACCATTCCAGGTGTATGTGTGTTGATATTAAACCGTATCTCTAAAAAATTATTGGATGCCACAAAGTAAACGACATGGCGCGCTGAATATAATGCATCGTCAAAGTTTGCTTTTACTTTTGGTGTATCCTCAACTGTGAAATTGGCTTATTATTACTTGGGTATATTTGCTGCTGCTGCTAGTGCGTGCTACTTTCTATTTGTGCATAAGTAGTTTTTTTCCGTACTACTAAAAACCAACTTGCTAAAAAAAAGAGAGAAAAATACTGAGTGAAAGTCATATATTTATTTGTGACGTGAGTAAGCATCCAGAAAGCGTTCAGCATGCAAAACTAAATAAATAAAAACAAAATTTGCATTCTGCATTAAATCATGCGAGCCAACGTAATACAAAAAACGCAGTCGCATCACGTATACTACTTGTTTTTTTATTCATTGACGTATTTTTTGGCATTCAAATATATGATGGTATGTATGCATTTTTTAAATCCATTAAACATGAGTAGGATACTTCATTACTACTATAAAAAAAATTTTTCACAAGAAGCCAACTTTGAAGCTTACTTCTTATTTACTTTCATTAGACAACTTTTATAAATTATGTGTGTAGTGTAACCCAGAAGCAGCACATAATAATAATAATAATATTCTTAAAACTTGGGGCGCTTACCCGATACACTGTGGCAGTACATTTATTTTTTACAGGTTATTCCGGTTATTCTATATAGTGTACTGCATATAATTGTGTGTTTCTATTTATAGATCACGCAAAAAAAGTCTAGTCTTTTGATGTCTTATATCTCCCTTTCCAACAATCACTTTCACTCTCGTTTTCTCTTTTTTTCTTGAACGTTTGTACAACCATGCAGTTTTTTTACTATTTCCACATGAAGAGTCACTTTATATATCTTTATTCTCTTTTTGCTTTAGTGTACACTGTACATATCCGGGGGAAAAGAATGTTTATCAGCATGTTTTTAGTCTTCTTTTTTATAAAATAACGTGTACAAAAGTAAATTGATACTTTCACACGATATCATGTGATTTTTGCTTCCGAGAATAAATAGAAAAGGAATATCAAAATGTTAAATATTGTATGCACTTTGGCTATTTATATATATATATATATCTTCTATCTTTATATATATATCTTCTGCTAGTGCTTTGTAGTAATAATGGTAATAATAATATTTTACTTTGTGTACCAACAAATTACATTTTAGAGCAGACAAGCGGAGTTTCTAAACGGTTATTTTTCAAAAGTTTTACAAAAAAAAAAGATTTTTGCACTAACAGTGCAACTATTATCATTTCAAGAAAAGCTCTGTGTGCATCATACATCTGCATTTTAAGTAATGTTACTGAACACGATGTGTAATGAGATATAATATAATAGATATTGATGCGTGCATTTTTCCTCTTTTTCGCTCATTTTACAGTTTCTCTCTGCCTCTCTCACAGAAGTATAGTTGCTGCCGCTGTGTGACATGAAACTTAGATTTCCTTGCTTGCGTCTTTTCCGGAGAAAGTAGGACATTGCAGTCGTTTATTGTCACCGTTTTTTTGCCTATCTTTATTCCTAAAATATTTTGTCATGTGAAAGTAGTCTTTTCGTTGTTGGGTTTTAAGCAGCACTACAAAAACTACTTTTGTGTAGTTAGCTGTTTCTGCTGCTGCTGCTGTGCTACGCATCATCTCATAAAATAAAGTTCATGACTCTTCTTTGTTTAACGAGATGTATACGAGGATATTATGTGTGTCCAATGTTCTCAAGAGAAGCCCTGTAAAGAGGTATGGAAAAATGTTCAGTTTCCCCTGTATTTCGTCTTCCTCCAAAAATCAACAAGGCCCGTTTTTCCCATACACCTCTTTTTGCAGTAAGCAGAAGAGTTTCTCTTAACGACATTATGTGTATGCCTATACAACGCCATAACTGGGAACTTTCTTCAGTGCAACGCTCAAAACAGTAGTAGTTCTGGCTGTGGTGGTAGTAGTAGTAATACTTGCTTGTCGTCGGAATCTCGACTCAAAATCGTAAACAAAAGTATTATTAACAACATTTTTCCTCCCTCAAGAAATCCTTCGAGGTATATTATTACTCTCAGCTTGTACTCGTTTATTTTCTTTACTTTGGAAGGTCTCTGCTCAAGAGAAAAAATGTCATTTCATTCAAGTCGCTATGTATATTACGTAAGCGACGTATACATAAATACGTATGTGCATCAGAGAACTCACCCTTCACCATATTTATTGCTTAAAATAATAAGCTAGTAGCATAAGTTCGCATACCTTATACAGACAGTAAAAAAAGGTTGGATAAAACATTCTCAAAAGTAAATGAGAATAAGAAGTAAACATTTTTAATAGTAAAATCGATTTTTATTTGACTATTAAATCTTTTAAACTCGATGCATATGGATTACTACGAATTGCAAGTAGTCCTTTTCGTCTCATTGTACCCCATAGTGTACCGATTACTTTACTTACACTGAAATGCCTTGTGGAACTGATTGGATGGGACAACTTTAATGAATACCTATTGGATAAGAAATTATTTGCCAACAGACTACATATAAGCATTAGAGAATAAGTTAAAGCGAACAAACAAACAGACTTTCGCATCAGACTAAATAAAATCCGGAAATGAAGAAAAGAGAGTTGGATAACGCTACACATTAATACGAGAAGGATCTCGAGAACGCTATAGTATATAGTGTGCCTTATGCACCCGACGGCATAACAGATAGTTAGGCATGTCAAATGAAAATGGAGTCGGTTTAGACGCTTCATTTATTGATATTACACAAGCTTTATGTCATTTTTTATGAAATATTACTGTTGTGTGTACAGCACAAGAAATTAATCAAGTTCCACAGGGTTTGCCAGTAGAGAAAATATGTAATGTCCTTCTCCAGGGATCATTTCTCCTCTGCATAATAAACATAATGCATTCTATCTTACATCATGGACGACAAAACAGATAACTTGCTTTAACATTGCAAAAAAATGATTCCCATTTGTTATTTCTTTTACTTATTTTTCTGAAATGACGCTCAAACAACCACGTATATACAAACTTGTTTATCAGTCACAATCTAAAGTTGTGAAGTGTCTTGTTGAAGTTTTTTTTACAAACAAGAATTGAATGTGTGTGTATACTGTACTATACAATAAAATATTATATTTTCCTTTCGTGAAGCTGTTATTTGTGCAAAGTTAAATTATGTTCATCTATTTTGGTAGCCAATTTTGCAGTTTTTTTTTCAAAATAAAAACACATCTGAATACAAACAAGTTAGTTTTCTGAAATGATAATGTTATGATCTATATAGACTTTTATGTGTGTTTATTTGACCTGGGCCACTTTTTCCAAATATAGCTCTCTGTTCCTAGCCAGTCATCCAACTTTGTTACAAATAGGACACAAGTAACTTGTAAGGCAGTTGCGGAAACGTTAAAGCAGATATAGTAGTAGCAGTAGTAGTAACTCGGTAGGTACATATATTATGCAGTCTCCTTATGTATCTTACTCCAGACTTCAGATAAGACTTTGTGATCTATCGACTCTTGGCGTGCTATAGGCATCGTTCTATTTTTAGAAGCAAAATCTGCTCCATGTTCTCTATTTGGAATTGTCTTCTCAGTTTGTTCCATATTTCTCCCCATAAAAAAGTGAGATACAAATATACCCAAAACCTTGGCTCTCGTTGTGTTTACACATAATATACAACAAAAAAACTATGTGGCCATACTATTAACTACAAGTAGGTACGATATACTTTTGTATTAAAGATAAACACCCTACCAGGAGCGAAGAAAGCTGTTACGTGTGAATACGCTTTTGGTACTTTTACATCTCTCTCTCTCTCTTTCTTTCTATACAATATACTTACATAGAATTTCACTCGCGTTGAATGGAATGTTTTCATCATTATTATTTTATTACCTTATCCGTGTACCCCTTGCATTACCCATAACACAATATATTTTGTACACATACATATATACCTATCTACCTATTTGAGTTGCATACGCTATCATGTTGCTATTTTAGTTCCATTTTCTTTTGGTTTATTACGTGAACGTGACACACAACAATTATGACGGAAGTATATGACAGCAAGTGTAGTAGTTACTATTGTACTCAGTGCTTTTTTATACCTACCTGTTGGCTCCCCTTCCACATTATTATTTTTCTCTCTTTTCACACTTCAAAAAGAGAATTAATGTCGTCGACAAAAGTACGTGCAATAAACACCTTCGTTTCAATTTTTTTTATCTCTATTGATATTGTTACTGGGCATTTTTGGCACCTTAAGTGTTGGAAATGAGGGTTTGCAATAATCTCGCGTGACATATAATGTCTCATGACATGACTCATGTTTCGTAAAACTGTTTTCTTAAAACTTACTTTTTTTTACAAAAGTAAGTTTTGTTCAAAAAATTACACTGTGCAACTTTTTTGATTCCGCAGTGCATTGTAAATGTCGCAGTGTCTAGTTTTATTGTTGAGGCTTCAGTCTATAGGTACTTTTCAGACTATGTAGCAGTTTTGGGTGCTAGTCTAAAGTTTACGATCAATGTTTTATGAAATATGTGAAAAAATTTACTTCACTTAGGCTTTAAACGATACACATTCATAACAATGATTCGTCGGTCAAAGTTAAAGCATGTCTGTATGTCATCATCATTTTTCATACACGGAAGTATAAACCTTTTTTAGCAGTAAGCGTTTTCTTCACGATACGAATTTGTCGTTGAGCTTACAGAGGAGTCTTTGCTGCACGCTCGGTGCCCCAGGTTTTTATTCTTTCCTTCATCTCCACTGGAAAATCGTAGATATGTCTGAACATTTCCTCATGTTTTACGACCGTGAACATGTCAGATCTCCATTTATTCACACACACACAAACTTATTGCATATACATAGTTTGAGTAAAATGAAACATTTTTTACTAGTCTAAATCTGAATTCTTTGCCCTGTGTTATGGTTCTATTAAACGAGTGAAACATGCACAGCACATCCACATTAAATACAGAAGGTACTCTTCACTCAGCGTGAAGCACGTAGGGCTTCAAAGACAGCAGTGTGGCGATGGCACTGTACAATGAAAAAGTATGGTGATGGTGGTGGTGGTGGAGCCGGATAGAACAAAACTCGAACGGAAAATCCAATATATATTTCTAAAACATTGATCATTTTCTCTAAAGAATGTATATATATTCTGTGTTGTGTATGAAACATGAATATTATGAAATTCGTTTAGCTTAGGAGAAGTGAAAGCAGCGTATTTCGGAAAGAGAAGTGGAATTCCAGTTGTGCAGGACGAAGAGAGCTACATAAACACATGAAAATATAAAAGCACGACCATTGTCATGCTCCTACAATGAAATCGTAATTGAACATGGCTCCTGCTACGATTGTTTTAGGTCACGAAATGATGTGAAGCAATGTGGTACTCCTACTGGTTGGTGCTACTACCACTACTACAACAACAACTACTACTGTAGCATTGGCTTTCCATATTATAAAGAACTGACAACTAACTACTACTTAAGAAAAAAGTATATACATTCCGGTTCATTGTGTTTTTGTTGTTTCTCGTTAACAGGGAGACTTTTAGTATCTGTGAAATGGCAGGCGAAACAGCTAACCATGTTGAAACAAAATTATAATGGGGACTCAGTGGGATATTAAAGGGAAGCGAAAGAGGAGCGCTCGTTCAGTCTCCAATACAGCTATAATAATAGCACAACAACGAAACTGACAAGACAACTACATAACTGTAAAATGCTCATGGTTTAATACTGACTGAGCTAAAATGTATGCGTGGTGGCTGGAAAGCCATCAACGGAGAACCATAAAAGATTACATTATTCATTGCCTCCAGCAGTTTATTTCCACTTGGATTTTATAGGAATGTAGACACACACACACATACACACGGACAGCAAGTTTCTCGTTTTCTCAATGTACCAAATGGTGAAAATGTGTGTGTGCTTCATGAATGCATATAGGAGGAACACCGTTTACCGTGCGATAATCGTATACCGATTTCAGCACATTTTCGAGCGAGCATGAGATGAGCACTCACACATTTACGGCTTCTGATGAGCTTGTGGAATGGGTAGAGAAACTGTTGAGGGGAATCACTTAAAATCGGATGAGATGTATTGCTAATGACAAGTAGGGGTAATGTATCTGCTGGAGTCTGGAGATGGGTAGCCTTCAGGAGAAAGTCGTAGAGTTTCAGGTTTCGTAGAGGTAACAGTATATGCCTATTATATCCAATCGAGTTGGTAATCTTGAGCTGGAAAATACTTTTTATATCCACCTATGTGGATTTTACTCAATCAAATGGAGAATATGGCTGCGGTTTATATATAGTTACTTTTTACCAATCTCGCTCGTTAGGTACAGATTTAGATGTAGTTGTAATGAAATTGCATTTGCCAGTTGAATATTGACAACTTTCTCGTGTCTTGCTTACAGAATTTATCTGAGATTTTTCGTTACGTGTTTTCTGCAAAACTGTCGTGTATCGTCAAAGTCTTTGCAATGCATACATACATATTACATAAATCTGCAGCTTTAGCTTTCACAGGGAGCACAAATAGGCAGCAGCACAAATAGCTGTGGCAATGCCTTTGGAACATTCAAGTATTATTAGCCAGCAGTTCATAAAATATGTGTCGGCTTCTCTGTTCTGACTTGACTTGTTTTATGACAATAAATGAACTCGTGATATTTTATATTCCAGAGGGTTCTTTAATGAGATAATCGAATATTTATTTTTAATCCATTTATGATGATAACGTAGTTCACAGTGGATATACAGTTTTATTTTAAAAATGCAGGTGAAAGTATATTCGTAAAATATTTTGATACAGTCAAAAGCAACAAATTTTCTTACGAAATATTGGTTCTAAACCTAAGCTCTCATGTATTAAAATACTTTTAGTGGCCATATAACATTATTAATAAATTATTATACTACTTATATAATTATTATAAGTTAGGATTTTTATAGAATATCTACGAGCGTGAAATATTATGTATAGTATTGCATGCCTCCAATGTATAACTTGTAACGTTGTCACCTTGAATGAGCTATTTGGAACGAAATTCAATTACGATGGGGAGAGCGATGGGGAAAGAATAAAACTCCCAGCACAACCGAGATAACAAATAGGCTACCCATTATAATTAGTAGTAGCTAGCGAGGTACAGCCATGATCGGTTGGTGGTAAACCAATTAATGGAAAATGGATCGCTGCCATTTTCAATTAAAATTATGAATTAACCAAGACAAGCAGTTTCGCATTCCCTAGTCGCAAAATACATTATACTTAATATGATATCTACTAGTAGTAGTATAGCAGACAAGTTATGTATTTTAGTCATTATTTTGACTTGTTTAGCCAATGTGTGTGTGTTTACCAATAAAATTTGCGGAATTTCTCATTTTGTGGTTTTTGTCCTTTCTGCCACGCAGCTAAACTGGATGGAGTGAAAACATACATGCGAATGAGAAGAGTTCCGGGTTATCTGCAAGTTAAGGTGATCAAATGGTTTGATTATCTATGGCTTACACAAAAGTGTTCTGATGAGGATAGAGCCGTCGGTTGTCTTCCTGGTAAGTAAAGTTATTACATTACAATTTGATGTATATTTCCTTACTTTTGGTAGAGTTATAATAAGTTATAATAACCAAATAATTTAGCCAATTTTTGCCAACATTATTTCTTAACTAAAGCTAGTGCTTTTTTGCAATCTTACATATATTCTGATAAAAAGAACTCTAGTCTTTGTTCGCTTTCTATTTTTATCACGAATGATAATAAAATGTTAACTTTATTCTTTTAATCCAGATAAACTCAAGGCGGAAATTGCCATTAATGTTCATCTGGATACGCTGAGAAGGGTAGAAATCTTTCAAAATACGGAAGCTGGGTTTCTGTGTGAGCTGGTGCTTCGTCTTAGGCCTGTTTTATTTTCTCCTGGGGATTACATATGTCGGAAAGGTAAAAGTTCTTTTTTTTTTGAAGTTCAAGTTTCTGCTTAGCATAGCGGAAATAATATTATTATAATACGATGGTAGTGGTGGTGGTTTTTGCTGCTAGATCATGTTCCATATAATTTACATTATGCATTTTTACGCCAACAGGGGAAGTGGGGAAGGAGATGTACATTGTAAACCGAGGACGGCTTCAAGTTGTCGCCGACGATGGAAAGACAGTGTTAGCTACGCTGAAACCTGGCTCATATTTTGGCGAGATTTCTATACTCAACATGGGTACGGCAGGTGAGCCAAAGTGTAAGAGAAAGATTTTCTTTCATTTAATTCTTTCTTAACTTTTCCTACTTTGCCTTCAGACTTTCCCTTTAAAAAAGAATCTTAAGCAAATTTTGGCTAAGCTGAAGCTTTTCCTTTTTTTGCCGGATAAACCTCAACTGTTACTTTTCCTGTTTTAAAGCATTTTTTTCCATTTATACTTGCCTCATTGTCTCTCCCTTATCCCCTCTATATTAACTGCAACCAACCTTTGCTCAAATATTGTGGAAAGTTTTTAAGAACCATTGTCTTCGTTGAAGGTAAGGTGAGTGGTAAGTGAATTAAATTTTCTGTTGCAGTGAACAAAACACTTTAATTTTCAATTACCATACGTAATATACATCCAAGCAAGTTTGTAAAAAAAGAATTTAAACTTTTAAAGAAAAATATCATCTACATATATATGATTTGCCGCCGGAAATGGCTTCAAAATAAACTATTTGAAAAGTATAATGGCTGAAGTAACGGCAAACTAACAAATTAATCCCTTCTAGATCAAAGCTTTGTGTATACATTTTTCGAAACATGTTAATCCAAACTTTTTTACTGACCACTTTCTCCAAAAACTTGAGTTTAATGAGAAAATACATGCTTAAAGAAGCCAAGCCATCCGATCCATACTTGAAGAAAATAAAATCTTTTTGAAGGTCTCACAAGCCAATGGATACTGCTTTTTTATAGTTTTGTGGACATCTGCAATTTACAGTAACGTATACAAGTTTAGATAGAGAGGAGATAGGCATCAAGGACTGTGTTTTATAGCAGAAAAAGGGTGAAAGTGCAATTCGTGCCTGCTGCCAAAACGGAATAACCTACATACAAAGTAAAGATGTTATTATTGGCAATGCCAATAAAATTGTTCCAAGAAGCCACCGATTTCTTTGAGACTTTTTTTTCCCTTTTATCATGTCATAATATGTATCAATGGAGGAGGCACTAATAGAATTCACTTATTATTGAGTTTCTCGTTAGAACAGCTGACACCAACACGTTTTACCTTCTTTTTTTCTCTCGCCACCACCACCACCACCATATTTAACGCTAGCAAAACAAAGTTTACTCGTCTGGAAGGACTACAAGCACTATATATAGTACTTCACCGCCGCCACTCTACTGTGTGTAACGCAAAGATTTGTGTTTTTCTATGTAAGAAGGCTAATAATAAGACGCTGATGTTATATAGGCATACAATACGCCAAACCAAAGTTTCTTGTTGGTTGTGTCAGTTCATCATCTTGACAGTGGATGAAAGTTGGTGTAATAATATGAGAAAAATTGAAAAGGAAGCAGTACAGCGTGGCAATGCTGCTCGACAAGTTAAAGCATTTTTCTGACGAGAAAAAGAGAAGCTCTTTTAGTACAAAAAACTGTGTCCATTCTTCACACCAGCAGCATCCACACATGGCAAGCACTATTGGATGAATTGGTAGAAATATTTTAGTAGATATAGGTAATAAAAGTTCAATACTTTTTTACTTGACGGATACAAAGCAATTGCAAATCAAAACATGTTATTACAAATACACAACATCAAGAAAAGATGCACATCAAACATTTTCTTTAACTGTTTGACCATAATAGAAATCAGATTAAAGGTTTCTACTGTGTTTAGGTATATTAATATATATATAATGATTTAATTGAATGCTCTTATAGTATAGCCATAGCTGATGAAACACTTATATGTATATTGGATAAAAATATTGCGATTTATCAAGACAATTATAGTGTAATAAGGACTACTTTAGAAATAAATACAAAAAAGGAATTCATTCATTATAACGTAATTCATCTTGCTACACGACATCATCTACTGATGGATGATACAAAAGTGTGCCTATTACCTATATATATGTTCATGGTGAATAGCATTTACAAAAAAAAGAGAGTAAAACCGTCCACCGAGTCCACCACCACCATTACAAGTATCCAAAAAGAAAAGCAGCACAAATGTGGTAGGAGGAGGTTTCCCATTTACTTTTCTCCTTGAAGAAATGATAATCAATCATTGAGGAAAAGTTAAGTCATGAGCTCAAATCCGAATCCCATTGAACTACTTTTAAAGCCAATCTCTATTTCGTCATAGATGCGCTGCTCTTTTTTCACTCTTTCTCTCTCTCTCCCTCTCTTTTTCCTCTCATTATAGACATTATTACACTGGAACGAGCCGTGTATAATGCTGTTTAGTACGACGAAAAATAACGCTCAAACCACAACTCGTACATCATCATGTCGTCGATCCTTTCATTTCCCCTGTACTTTCAATCAATATGTTTTACATAATAAGCGCGGTCCTTGATGAACATGCTATATTATTATATAAATATTATGCTACTTACTAGAGAAATAGACACACTCTCTGGAACATTTCTTAATAACATGCCTACCTACAACCTACATTAGAGAAGAATATTGTTTTACTCTGTTCGATCGACCAATTTTTGTCTCACCATCATCCATGTTTACTTTGTACAAAGTTGGAAAGTTTTGTTTCTAGTTACTGTGTACTATATGCTGCTGCTGCTGTTGCTGCTGGTTTTGTACATATATCAACAACACTGCTACTCCGGACCGCAAAACTAGAACGAAGAGCGAGTATTTGGAAAATTGGGAGGATCTTCTAAGAATAATACGCAACAGCAGCAGCAGCAGTAAAACATTGAAGAAACCCTAGTGCAACACTAGTCTATTCAATTTATGAAGTATTGAGAACACAGAAAATTCTTGTATGAAAAACATGGAAATAAAAAAATATTGTATATTGCTGCTCTAGTTTGAATATACTGGATGCAATTTTCTATAATAACATATTAGACTTTTTAATCCCGCGCTACTAAATGGCTTTTTAAGTGAATTAAGTTTCCTGTAAAATTTTTGCGCGCATATTTACATATACTTTGGAATGAATGTTTCAATATAATATGTAGTTCAAATAAATCATAATTTAGCTATACATATATATAGCTTTTTTTCATATTATAAATTATAACCATAATATGTAATACAGCCTACTCGCCTCGCCATGATAATAACAAAAATATATTTTGTAATCATCGCCCATTGCAAAAAGCAAATATAATAAAGTTTACCTATTCAATTAGTTTTAAAAATACTGGTTAAATATCTGTATAAAGTATGCAGCTATGAACCTTGCTACGCCACGCAAAAGCAAAATAGTTTTTGTAACCCTCTGGCAGAAAAAAATGAAAACTGGCTGTAAATTGAAAAAGTTGATGCGATTTCTTCTCTTTTCAAAACTATCAATTTCAGGCAATCGCCGAACTGCAAGTGTACGCTCAGTTGGTTACAGTGATCTGTTCGTTCTTTCCAAGACGGATATGTGGGACGTTCTCAAGGAATATCCTGCAGCAAGAGTGCGACTGGAAGCAATAGCTGTGAAGCGCCTAGAGAAATACAAGAAAGCACCCTTGGAAAAAGGTACGTGTGCACATTTCTGACAATATTGCCCTTGTATTTTTTTTTAGTAGAAAAGCTGTTTTATTTTCAAACATACTCACCAAACAACTACGTAAATTTATTTTTTCACCCACCACCACCACCGCAAAAAATAACCTTTTTTTAAGTTTGCATGGCAGTCGCTCTATAAACTATACATGCTTAGATTCCAATTCCAAATGCAGCTGGTATTTTAATATGTCTGAAAATAATAGTTTTTATGCTATTATTAAATATATACATATTATTTATAGTATATTGTGTATATATATACCTGTAAAAATTGTATTTGGTTTTTGGGAACACTGTAATATTATAAGTTGCAGTAACACTAAGTAAATGTATAGAGTATGGACGTCATAATAAATATAAAAAAATACAAACAATGTTTGTAGCCGCATTAGGACGTAGTAACTCAACTCCAGGTTTGGTAGAGACGAAAGGGCAAGTGCCTCTAGAGGAAATGTGGGTTAGTCCGGTGGAACCAGAGAAGCCAGTCATGCTGACAACAGCTTCCACAGCAGTACCGCGAGTTCCCACAGTTCCGATTCCTGGTGGATCAGCTTCTCATCATCAGCAGCAGCACGCGAATCCTACTACATCCAACTCGTCCCTTCATTCCTCTGAAGAGGATAAATCTAACAAGACAGGAGGAGGTGGTGGAAGAGGAGGAGGAGTACCAACACCAAAAATTAACTTTTACACCTCAGGTAAACAAAAATATGGAGTTTGATGTTTTACCTTTTCACTATGCTAATTCAATATTAGTAAACATGTTCCTATCAAATGCATGTTGTCTTCCAAC
Organism: Sinhomidia bicolor; assembly: GCA_027743785.1. Lineage (NCBI taxonomy): Eukaryota > Metazoa > Arthropoda > Collembola > Entomobryomorpha > Entomobryidae > Sinhomidia > Sinhomidia bicolor. The sequence goes on from JAHZMT010002670.1 coordinate 28,446, forward strand.
TTTTTTTTATTCTTGTAGAAGAAAGTACTTTCTTTTTTATACCTTCTATATAATATGCATTTCCATGAATGAGCTTATGAACAAGAATATTAATTAATTATTAATCCGCTACCTTGCTTTTCTTACAATAGACAAGGACGATGCGCTGCTATGCAAAATTCTTATAGGTAAATCATAAATTACATAATATACATGCTACCAGAGACGAAACTGTTTTTACTGCACTATCAAGATTACAGCACTTTTATGCACTAACAATGCATCTATATACATATACATAGGCATGTGTATAAAGGTAGTTTTATTTATAAAAACTAACATGTTTACGTATGGCGTTTGCTAGACGTCCAGAAGGTTTTTATTTTTGCAGTGTGTATTTCAGTGTAATTTATAATTAATAATAATATTGCATTTACTAACCAACGAAATTGACTAAATTATAATGATTTTTTTCATCTCGGCCCATCTCCATCATTGCTCTCCATTGTTTGCGTTGAAATAGTTTTTTTTTAAATAATCAGACAGCTTTACTGCAATCTCCAAGTTGCTATTATTACAAATAGTATGAAGGTTCAGCTTTCTTCAGCAATATGATGCAGTGATAATATATTATGTTGTTTGCTTTAAATTATAATCTATTTTGTAATTAATTTTGGTATAAATATTTTTTTAAATTACAAGTTAACGTGCCTTTCATGTTTCAAATAATATCACACAAAACAACTTCACAAAATTTATTTAATTTTATTCACAGTGCCTATATTATTATTTGTACTTGTACCCTACACACGTTAGAAAAGTTACACATCACTACCAAACATAGTCTCCAAATAAATGCACTTTCACCGATTTTAGTAGATTTTCAAAGAAAAGAGTATTTCAAGTAGGCACATTAGTCGTTGTGAAATAACCCTTTTCTTGAGAAAGGAGGACATTGCTTTATTATAACGTACTAGATATTATCAATGTGTATTGCAACGATATGATCAACATGAGACAGAGAAAGCCCATGCCTTCTTGTAGACGCTTATATGTACGTATAAAACGAGCAAACGTGGGACATTTCATGGTAGACTAAAAACGCTTGCCGTGCGTTGTAAAACGTTTGTGTGCCTGATTTTTGTGGTAGCCCGTTTGAGACGACGAAATAAATAGTGTATTGACTGATTTGGAACTCCCTTAACTATCCAGTTTTGGACGACTCAGCGTTTTTTCCGCACGATTTGATTTTTTGAAGAGGCAGTTACGGGAAGATAATTTTTGTAATTGGTTTGGCCAGGTGCCAGTGTGACATCCCATGATTCAATGATGGGTAGGGCTAGTACGGCTGCTTCCGGCAGCACTGCCACAGTTCTGTCACCAGCTAACCTCCTGACTCATGGCGGAGGCTTTATTCCCTCGTTTCTTGAAGTGCCCATGGAGGTAGAGTCCGTCATGTCTGCATCTCCTCTTTCCGCTGACCATGTTTTCTTCCAACAACTTTCACCATCACCATATCCTATTCATGGTACAATCAAAATTACTACAAGCATGATTCACTTTTGACAGAGAGAGAAAAAAAGATTGAAAATTAGCAGATTAGCTATAATTGATAGATTCTAGAAATATACATCATTTCGACTATTCTTTCATCAGATTGTAGAAAATTAGTGTGCGCAGGCACTGTTCAAAATTTAGTCGAGAAAACATTCATATATTCTCATATTTGAGCTCAGTGGATTATACACCTATACTTTTACACAAAAGCAAAATTAAATTACACAGTTTACTTACAAAAATTTGCTATGCAGTTAGAAAGCATACTAATGATATGTCATTTAATTTTGCAGAAATATATATAGCTATAGTTTAGCATTTTAGTGGTAGCTGAGCCATTATAATAAAAAATTTCTCAACTTTTGGAATGACATCATGATTTTTCTCAAGTATATATTGTATATAAAAATAATAATAATAATCTCTCAACCCCATTTATATATTTAACTTTACCCTCAAAATAATTTCTTACATATTTTTATCTACTTTTCCGCTGATTCATTTCCAAGAAATGACATGCTTTTATCACATATAAATTCCCTTGATAAAACTATTGCCACCCTAACAGAATAATGATATATTATAATATATATAATTGAGCCAAACAGCTTTTAAAAGTTTAGCATAATATAACAATAATAATATTTTATCCATCAAGAAATACATATATAAGCTTTATATACAGTAGAAATTCTAGTTTAATACTATGCTCTACCATGCTGAGTACTCATTACTACTAATAATAGTAATAATCGTGGGTGATGCCGGTTTTTGTTCAAATAGAAGAAGGACGCCAAAATAGCATCAAAATATTTATATTCCGATGATACCACATTCCAATTTGATTGGTATTGTTATTGTGTTGTACTTATGTAACCTTGCAGTTCGAAGGTTATCTGGTTCGGGTGGAAGCACAAGCAATATCGGCTTACAGGAGGCATCACAAGATGCACTGTTGCAAGAGATACGTCGCCTTAGGGAGAGGTTGGTCACACTTGAGACAGAGAATGCGACCTTAAGCATGAAGCTCAGCCAACAACAATGGGAAGTGGAGCATCGACTTGCCGAGATTGAAATGCACATTTGCGGAGCATCCAGCGCTGCGTCTAGTGCAGACGAGGAGAGAAATCGAGAGAGCGCAATCTAGAGTTCCGTAGCAAGAGCATATTGTGTGACGCGACGAGAGGAAAGAGAAGAAAAAAGCTTCAGAAACAGCAGCAGCATCATTATCATCATCCTTATTCGCTGTTCTCTTCTCACGACACACCAACCAAAACCAACAGAAACCTTAATAACCGTAACTGTAATATTAATGACATAAATAAATAATTTTCAATAAGTTGGGTATATAACATAACAGGTAATACATAAACAGGTAGTTATAATATAGTATTACTGATGATAATGATCCGCATATAGTAAAATATATCGCTATCATCATTACCATTTATGACGATGATACAATATTACCAGTATTTATCTACTTTTAAGGTAGAAAAAAAAATAATTCAAAAAGCAGAAAAAAGGCTAAGCTATTTAATGACGAAAAAGGATCTGACGTTAAACAAAATGTTTTATGGCAAAAAAGGAAATCCATGTATGTATGTATTAGATCAATTAAAAAATATATATACAATTTATAATAATTTTTTACAAACTTTGGCAGAAACAAATTTGTTATATCACTACTACTACTAATAGGTAATGATAATAATAGTACGGATTGAAGGAGGAATGCAATGGTGTTGTTAACAATACTTACTACTGTTAATACATATTATTCTACTTGCTTTAATTTTGTTGAAACGTGATACCACAATTCGGGTACTCAACAAAACACACAACTGGAGAATCAGTCAGACCGACCAATGTATTGAAAACACTTACATATTAGCCAAAGTATTGTTGTTGTATCAATACGAAAAGAAAACGAAAATATTTCTGTTAAAAAGTATTATATCATCAACAACATCAGACTTTTTTCTTTTCCAGCATGTTGATTTCCAAACTGGTTTCGTTGGATGAACGCATAAACTTTTTATGCATCATATTATTGTATATGTTGAAGCCCTTGGTTTGTGTAAGCCTCTGTTGTTGTAATTGAATAAGAGAGGCTGTGTATCAGTTTTGAGTAGATTGTAAAGCTACTTAAATCCGTATAACAATATAAACTATAAACAAAAATTCAATAAGTGAAAAAGAAAAGCGACAGAGGGAAAGAAAACTAAAAAAAACTACAAGGCCTAAGAAAACACAAGTGCCAAAAGTATTTAAAGAGCAGACCATTTTCAAAAAAAAAAGTTTTCTTTTCCATCGTTTACCAACCAACCACGTTCTTTACTGTGTATGTTTTTTATTTCATCCCCATTCAATGATGCTCTCATTTTGAAGTAACAAGTCCACCTGCAACCTTCAAGCTGCATACCTATATACACATTCACATAATCCAATTTACAATATTATTATTATCGTGGTAGACCAACCAACTAGAGTGGGCCAAATTCACCATCACTGCAATTGCTTACACAACGGAATAAATTACAATGGTACGTTGTGGGTCTGGTGTCAATACGTCGAAAAACACTTCCACGAATGCGTAATTTTACAGTACTAGACGCGAACGGGAATAGAAAAAAGTGTGATTATAATTATACGAATGATTATAATTTTCATACAGGAATTTGACTGCTTTAATAGTAGAAAATATACACTTTATTCTTTCGCTTTTACTAAAGCTTTTTAAGTTTAATTATTGTAAATATTAAATTTTAGAGAAAATGATAAATGTTATTTTATTAAACTCATTTTCTACAAATTGGGTAGTCGCAGTATAGTATAGTGTGAGTATGATTTACTGGATATGAATAGAGCGGCAACAAAAAAGAAATGGGAAAGTTGTTTTTCGAGGTATTGGCCGAAAACCATATTTTACAACGTCTGTCTATCTATCTATCCCTGTTGTTTGTGCGGTTATTGTTTTTTTTTGTTTTCATTACTACAACAGTTTTTGTGGGCAAACTGGTAACAATGCGTGCGGTGACTATATACTTATAACAATCTATATATGCTGTAAATGCATCACTGAAGAAAATAATGAAACAATCGGACGCTTGTCCACAATACTAAATGGCAATTTCAGAAAGTTAGCCAAAAGAAATTATGCTGTTAAAGGAGAAAACTTTTTTTTTCATCTGGAGAAAAAAAAGACGGAAAAAAAGTTATTACATTTGCTTATCCATACATTACCTCTACACATAAGCCACGGGCTGACTTTGTTTGCAGTTTACCACTGTGTATGTATAGAAATTCACGTTCCATAATATTAAATATAGATATATTTTTATTATACATGTTATATTTGTAGACAGTCGCCACAGCATAGTAATAGGTGGTAGCACGTACACATTCCTGATGGTTATATGGAACATACCGCTGCTATAATTCTGGTAACTGTTTCACGAAGATAAACCTTTGTTTGTATACAATTTGGCTCCCTTTTTTACTCTTGTCAAACATTCCAATACAATAGATACAAAAGTTGTTTTGTTGGAAAGATTAAAACAACTGTCAGAGAAAGAGATGTACGTTGTTGGTAGTCAGTGGTGTAACATGGCTGTGCTGTGTGTGTATATATATGTGGATGACTTTGATGCTCCAGCTAGCTCCATAAAACTTATATGTACGACAAGAGGGGATAATACCTCATAAATTGAACTTGAAGACTGATTTATTATTACATTTTACTTGTATATATATATATATATATATATACATATATATATATATGTATATATGCACTACTTTTAAACAAAACAATTTTCCCTGTCAATATGCGTTTTTTTGTGCAGAAAAATAGCATTATAAACATACTTTTGATGTGTGTGCACAACTTTCATAATAATGATATTTATTATCTAGGTAGGTATGTATATTACCAGCAAGCAACTAAAATATAATACGAAACCTCTATCACGATAAAGTATGTCACTATTTATTTTATTGAGGGAAGTAATCCCTTTATACTTTCTCCAGAGAAAGCTTCCATGCTCAGCACTTAACACTTTGCCACATAATAATTTTTTGTTCAGCGTTCAAAACAGAGTTCTTGAGGGCATGCTTTAGCAGAAATTGTTGCCATTTTGACAATTTGAAGGTGCTAGTTCAGCTACCAATGATGATTTCAATTTTTAAAAAAATATTCTTTTGTACTGCGGCTATGTTTTTATCTAAATAATACAATATTATAAATGCACAGTTTTGCAATAAACAAATCAACAATAAATAAATAAAAGTGAACTTTTCAATAACGGAAATGTAACACTAACACAACCACATTAAATTTGCACTGTAGTCTAGTAGTGAGTGGTAATATAGAATGATGAGATGATATACTGGAAATAGCTATGCTATAAAACGTCTTCAGTTTTTCTTCAGATAATCTTATAAACGACTACTACATACTGGTAAGAAATAAATAAATAAAATGTTATTTTCATTGACGAATAATGAGTGGTCTTGTATGAAATCTCAAAGTACGGCCTTAAACCTCCGGTTTACTTAATAATTTCATGGTTATTATTATACATATAAACAGACAAAAAATGACAGTTTCTGCTAACTAACTTGTATATGTATAAAACATTTTGTTATTATTAGCCTGTAACGTAATAGTATAAAATAGTAATATAGCCGTGGTATGGGTAAACGTAGAAAATTCATAATTACCTATATGACAGTTTAAAAACTGTATTTTCACATTTTCCATTTATACAATATCTTTGTAGTTTGTAGAATTCAATGATATATTTGTCGTTAGACAAATTCGTACAATACTATATACAAAAAATACATACAACAATATTCATCAACAGACACAAACAGCTTAAGGTAGACTACTACACACTCTTCTTCTAAAAGTTAGTTTCTATTAAAATATTTATAACGATTAACACAGAAATAATGTATTTTAAAAAATCTTATGTAGTTTTGGTGCACAAAAAATAAATTGCCTGAAAGCACAATCCTTAATAATAATAATAATAAATAATATATTTAGACCCTTAAAAACGTACCGTCTACTAAGTAATGTAGGTATATAATATGTATTTAAAAACTGCATTTATACGATTGTAGTAAAAAAAAGTTCGGTCAGATATTTTAGTTGAATCGCATCGCATCATCATCATCTTAATAATAATAATATGCTAATAAACGCATGCAACTACTGAATTCAAAAACTAATAATTTCTAACCTTAATTTGTAATAAAAATAAATAAATTGTGAATACTTTATTTACAATGTATGTGAATAATCGGTATTTTTTTGTGTCAAAAGTTTTCACCATTATTGACATTGGTTATATCAATGTGAGAGTTTTATTTTAAAAAAGAAGAAGCTAAGCAATATTCTCATACTTTAACTTTAATAAACCAACATGTGTCAGCGTGCGATACGATGATATCCTACATATGTGCAGTATCATAACAGTCCAAGAAACGCGCCAAAAAAACAATACATTATTATGTTTGCTGTTTGATGATTCCATGATTATTATTACAAATTCAAAAAAGAGGTATCAAACCAAATTTAATGTAAACAACAGTAATATTAACGTTATTATTATTAAATTGAACATATTATAGGCGTATACTTACTCCTTGATGATGGTACTGTGTGGTATTATTACCACTACTAATTAATTATTATTATTATTACAATTTCTTCACATCAATAATAGGATATTCTTTGAAATAATTTATCAATCAAGTAATTAAGTCATGCCAACAAAGCAGACAGTGCTAAATGATTACCTTCTACATATAATGAATGATAAAAAATAGAATAAAATGAACTTTAATAAAAAATATTATTGTAAAATAAATAAATTCAGAAAAAAATGAGATTGTTTTTATTCCAAATTTTCTTGAAACTTGAACTTTATAAAAAACAGAAAATGAACGTGAGATAATAAAAGAAATCAACAATAATTTCAAAAATTTGAAAACCAAAAAGTGTGTTCTGCAAATATCATATTCCCAATAATTATTTATTGGCATTTTGTATATCGATTTCAAGTTAACGTTTTCTCAAATATGCACGCATGTTCTGTTGCTGGCAACTGTAAATCCAGAAGAACAAACGCATTTTCCGTACGGAGCACGGACATGTTTTGATGGAACACACTCTGCTCCGATAATGCACCCATTAAAAGTTCCGTAGTTAATGGTAGTACTATTATTATTGCTATTTAGTCCTTTTGACATTCCAATTTGACACTGCGCACCAAATTTTCCCAAGCATGTTCCAAATTGGGAATTGTATTCATATAAAAAACTTTCACATTGACACTGCCCGTTTATACAAAAAAGGGGTATGGTACGATCACAAGATAATCCTTGACCCCACAAAGTTCTCTCTGTTACCCCATAATCCGGATCATCATTGTTGACATAATTAGGATTTCCATTACAGTCAGAACCGTACGCAAGGTCACAACTTCCGTCACTATTTGGCGTAAATCCCTCATTACATTGGCATTCGTATACGCTTCCATTATTAGTAAGTGCGCAGTAGGCATTGTCAACGCATTTAAAAGTCTGCTGTTGGTAAATACTAGTATTAGTAGTAGCAGTAGTAGAATCATTACTGGACAATGCTATGTCTATTGGATCATTTAAAACAACAGTTTCATTACATGGTCCACCCACTAAACTCAGACATGTTTGACTTCGCAATAATGCCAGTTGAGCATTCTCATATTGACATACACATTGACTGTCTTTGCATTTAAATTCATTTGCACAAGGTTTTGAGTTCGAACACTGACCACCCAGTCCAACTCTGCAAAATCCTGAACTGTCCGAGACGAAGCCAGAATTACAGCCACAAATTTGCACAGATTGTCGCATTCTTCTTTTGGTAAATCCAAGGTAAGAAGCTGATTCGTCAATGCATTCAGCGTTATAAACGCATCCTGCAGAGCTTCCAATACATGGCTTTTCTGCCTTTCCCACACATTGACGTATTAAAACGTTGTACGTTGCAAAAGTTTCATTGCACCCACACTGTCCATCGACACAGGTCATAAATTGATCTTGTCTGCATTCTCTATCTGAAGTGCAACTTTCTCCCAAAATTCGTTTGGAGATACAGGTACCATTGTTTAGCTCAACGTAGTCATCAGAACACATGCAAACCCCGGATCGGTTACACCATGCGTTTTGCACACAATCTAATTGTTCCTCCAGTACCCTTTCCCGGTAATACTGCATGTCTTCACTGCTCTCCTTGCCTTTTATTAGTTGAAACTTACACTTTTCTCCCACCAGGACCAAGCATGATTTGATGACAGGGTCATAGAACATGCTGTCTTTTTTCTGGCACTCACACACTGAATTTGCGCAAGTTAGAAAAGAAGACGTATCACAGCGTACAGTTTTATTACAGTGCTCACCATGCCTTGCTCGTAAGACATTTACCTCCTGAAAACAATTTGCACATTTGTAAAGTACAATGCACAGAACTAACAATCGAAAAGTTTGTGACAACATTTTGCCTTTCAGAGGAGGATTTCTAAACAGTAGAAAAATATAAAATCTATTTCAGAAAAATATGAGCAGATGCTGATATAGATATGATGTAAAATTAAAGTCTATGAGCTACAAAATGGTCACAAGAAATTATACTTTTTGCATTTTTCTGACCTTGAAAATTATTAACTGGATGAAAAAAATATCATCATAATTTTGTAATTAAAATGCAAAGTACAAAAAAACATCGCTGCCTGCTGGCAAACATTCACTGCTTGTTTT
>JAHZMT010002671.1:0-11659 GCA_027743785.1 Sinhomidia bicolor
CTCCTTTGTGCTATTTGCGATGAATTCTAAACCTGCAATTACATTTTGTTCCCCTAACATTTCCAAATTATTATGCTTTGTACATAAATAGCATCATCATGTTCGTCGTCGTCGTCAGCAGCATATGATCGTGTACTCCAGCAAGTATTTTCCCAGCCCCTTCTCCTTCCCTGTTCAATAATAATAATAGTAGTAGTAGTGAGTAATGAAAGGATATGATATTTTTAATATGCAGCATTTTGATGGAAATGCGAGAATAAATAGTATGGTGGTGAGTCAAGTGAATCTACATGACGATCATTTCCTTGTGCCATCCTATCAGATGATGATGATGATGATGATGATGATGACGATGACGATGATGATGGGTGATCATCAAAAATATTAGCTTTTGTTCTCTCATACGACGACGACGACAACGACAACAGCAGCAGCAGCATTGCGGCGGGGGTAGTGGTGAAGGCGGTGGTGTGGCAGGAAAGCGGGCAGGCAGCAACTTGTGCTAGCTGCTTGCTATACGGCGGTCTACAGGGATCCATCACCATCATCATTCCCTTCACTTATCTTCAATTTTACCAAAGCATAATGTATACTAAACATATACTCATGTAAATAAATATATGCATCCATGATGATGATGATGATGATGATGATGCTTTTACTTGGTTCCTATATAATTTTCCCCTTAAAAAAAATCCATACAGTTCACTTGTATTTCTGCTTGCTGCTTTCACTCTATTTTTTTTATACAAAAAAAATATTACTCTTTACCAGACCACTGCCATACACCACCACCACCACTTTTAAACAAAGCGTTCAATCTACGTCTGACAAGATATTATGTTGGTTGTGGCAGTAGTGGTAGGCTGATCACTCTACTACTTATTAATGGTAAGTTTTGGGAAAAAGGGTTCATTTTCTTGCCTACGTTGGTTTAGTCTACCTAGTTATTATTATCTATTATTGACGAAGCTCACACAACTGCGTCACCCACACACACACACAACGTTTCCATGTTGTTTATCGAAAATCATGTTAAAACTTGAGAGGGAATAAAAGGGAAAGTGAACAAAAGTGCCAACCCGTGTATATATTTTTATAGGAAATGTGTTTTCATATTAGGAAATGCTAAATTTGCTCAAAAACACGGAAAATAAGTTTTTTTAAAAAAAAAAGAGAGAGAAAATCATACAGCCTTCATTTTTCTTCATAACAGGTTGCCTACGCGTGGTGGTTGGTTGGTGGGTTTGTTTTGCCACTAATAGCAAAATGTGATTTCTTCAGTTTTCTACCGACTGATAACACAAAAGCAACAGAGTGATGTTTTACGGAAACATTAAAAGCATTAGTTTACATTTGCAGGAGACTCTGAAAAGCAAACTGTAAAAAAAACAGAGCACTTGTCTCCACGTACTCTCTCTCTCTCTGTCTCTCTTTCTCTTTCTAGTAATAAAACAAAAGCCAGTCGTAAATGTAATCACGCGCCCACGCGCGCACATACACACACACGACAGGAAACATACACTTTGCTCAAAACCTTGTACATTTTTTTATTTTTTTTGGGAGAAAGACACAAAGAGAAATGATGATGATGATGATGATCGATACATTACTTCCATAATGAAAATTGATGCTTTTTACATTTTTATTTTCCTTTGGACTACCCCCACTGGAGCATTCAATATGCTGCTGATTTGAAAGAGAAACTATGTACCTATGTTTGTTTGTTTGTTTATCCCTTTCTCAGTATCGAATCCAATAATGTATCGCATTGACTGTAGGTATCAATAATAGTATGAAGGTGTATTGACTCTGATGGAATGTCATTTAAGTGGAGAACGCCAGAAAATAGAAGATATGTAATAATGCTCAGGTTGAGCAAGCAAATGGAATCTTCTTCAAAATTCTTCTTCTTACCTGGTATACACTGGTATTGAACTTCTAGGTATTTCACAGTGCCGGAACAAGGATCCCCAAACGTTTTCGTACTCGCCATGACACTGCATGTCCTTTGGTAGTTACATCTGAAACAGACAAATAATGAACACATGGTTATAATTATTATATTTATTAATTAACTGGCCGAGCCGCTCACTCATATGATGATGCCGTATCGGTATCGCTTTACACATCTCACAACTGTCCAAAATAATATGCACGTTTGCACAGCAATTTGCAGCCGTATGGCCACTTTCCTACACGTAACATTATTATTATTATTATTACTGACCTAACAATGAAATAGCAAAGCTGTTGGTTAGAAAGGTTAGTTAGTTAGCAGAATGATAAAAAAAGGTAATATAATACGCTTCGTTCATCCGACAGATAGTCATCATCAAATCAGAAGCTCATTATTATTATCTTCATGATGATTGTTATGGCCAGTGACCCATTCCAATTAGTCAACGGTGTATCCTGCCTGATGTATATTCCAAGCTGATGAGATCAGCGAGATTGAGTTAATAATGGAGTATGTCTATAGCCTATGTGTGTATATATATAGATATTGTGTTATCTCTCCTAGTGAAAGGAAAGAACAAAGAGGAAAGAAGTTCATTGTTGTTGCAACAGTTCAATAGACACATAGAAAACTGCCGACGCCAATAATATTCTCATCTACACAGAGAAAGACTATCAGCCCGCTTCATCATCATCACAACAATAAAGTAAGTACAATCACACTCCTAACAATGCGGAGATGACAAGAATATTACAATTATTTTTTGAAATGTAGGTGACCATCATCATCGTCACGTTCATCTTTTTCCCCATCCTTTTTTTATATTCTCTATCACTGGTGCTATTATCCTCTCATATTGTTCTCAAATCGCCAAAAGAAAAAAAAGAAAAAAAAATGTGTACAATGATTCAGCAGAAAATTGACCTATTCGTCATGTTCATATCATGTGGAAATGAATAGAGATAAATACGCGACATGTGTCCATCCGTCCGTCCGTCTGTCTGTTTGTAGTGTCTTGCTTTCATGCTCCCACGAGGTTACTAAGACGTGAGGCAAAAATGGAGAGACAAAATCTCAACTTGGATTTCTACCCTTGTAAAAGTTGCACCCATGTTCTTCTACCAGTAGTACGTTTACCAGTTTTTAAAAACTTGGCAGCGTGACAAAAAAAAATCAAAACTGTTTTTCTTGATCCAGAAATTTTAAAGTTTAAATTTTACCATTTCAAATTTTGTTGGTTTGTTGGTTGAGTCAACAGAAAAGACGCATTTTGTCTCTCCGTTTATAACTCATGACTTATACGTAACTATGCTGTGGTGCTGCACACAAAGTGCGTACTTTTGAAGCAAAGTGCAAAAATCAAAGTCGTTCAATACCATATATTTTTTTCGTTTTAAAAAGACACACATTGTAGGCTGTAATATGCACCTATATTTCTATTTATATATCATTTATCTAAAGAAAAAAAATGGTATAAAATGAATTTATCTTTTGACAACGTAACAAAAAAGTACAACAACAACAATTGCTAATAATAATAATAATAATAATAATTTTTTCCTTGTGAAGTCAAGGATGTGTAGTGATGTGCATGCAAACAGACAATTCTTAAAATATTGACAATACATAAGGTAGCAAAAATCATAATGGCTACGATGATGATGATGATGATGATCAGCAGCAGCAGCATCATTGGTCTGGTCTGCATGGCGATTATGATCAGATTTTGAAGTAAAAAAATTATTCACATTTGAAGAGTGACTGCTGCTGTTGCTGCTGCTGATGTTGGATAGATTTTCAATTCTGCATTGAACGGTGAGAAGGATGACGACGACGATAATAATGGCGTTTATCTTATTATACTGCAATTTAAATGCAAGCAGTGTACAATGAAACTGACAACAAGAACAGCATCATAATCACTTGTCTATACAGCAGTACTATCTAGTCAGATATTTAGGATTGGAATGAGTTTTAAAACGCACTATCTGCTGCAGGTAGACGTTTTAGTAAGTAGCAGTGTTCTTCTCTTGACGTCACCTATTTATTTATTTATTTATTATTATTATTATTATTATTTGAGCAATAAATGGGTGATAAGTAGCCCTCTTGTTAAGTTACAAGCTTTAAAAAAAACTCACATCTCTTTACTCACAAACCATCATCATCATCCTCCTCTCAATAAGTAGTACATATGTATGCAACTTTTATACCTTTACAATTGTGATGGTGAATTATTATCCATTCAATCAATCTATTATTGAAATTCTTGAAGCCACTTTGCTCGGCCCTAAAATAGTAATTCACATGGTGATGGTTATTTCTTGCAGATTGACCACACCACCACTACCATCACCACCAGCACTACTTCTACTACTACAACTTGCTCTTCTACTACTACGACTAGAACCGCTACTTGAGTTTCTTTGCGCGGTTGACCACACAACAGTGTTATTAGCTGTTGTTAGTATTGATGGTGGCTGTATTTTTTTTTAAATAAAAAAAACATTAAAAGGTTTTTTCCCTCATATCATCATCATCATCATCATGACATGACAAGCTAAAAAAAATTGTTACGGGGCTCCTCTTCTTCTTTTGCTTTTTTTCTACTATTATATATTAAATCTGCTTTTACTACACCGTGTGTGTCTGTGATAAAAAAAGGAGGAAAAATGGCATGAAATCCTACCTCATTCAATTCATTTCCCCACTACTACTACTACGAGTAGTAGTACTACTGTCAAGCCTTTTTGATTGGACCTTTTTTTCATTTTTATACAGCAAAAAAATAGTTAACATCATTATACTTCATTCTTGTATTCCGCTACTAGCCCTACTCTCTCGCTAGAAGGACGAGGATGATGATGATACTGTGATTGTGACGATGATGATCCATTCATCCATCATCGATAAAAAAGTGTGCATGTGCTGGTTGATGGTGATAAGAACTAGATAAATAGTTAGAGAACTTTTGTGGATTAGGATGATGTGGCTAAACCCGCGCGCTGTAAGGACCGATAAGTAGTATGAATAGCACGTTACCTTTTTTTTAAAAAAGACATTACAAGAAAAGAGTAATGATCCTGCCAATTTTTGCTGTGATGGTTGATGCTGATACCAGTAGTAGTATTTAGAATAATGCGTATGTACAATCTACATATATTCACGTTTTTCTACAGCTGCTTCTTTTACAGTCATCAGCAAACCACTAGCTGCTGCTGTCACTAGTGCTGCTGTTCCTGCTGCTGTTGTTAAATATCCTCAGGTATGCATTATTATTATTATTGTAAGGGAATTTTTTTTATGAAAGAAAAGAGTCGTCATCGTGATGATCGTCATTATCACCAGATTATAGTGATGATAATGATTATCCGTAGCTTTCAGCTATGAACCTTGTTAGATGACCACACTTTTTACATGTTGTAAGCACAGGTGCGTGCAGCACTGTTTAAAAAAAATATGTGCCTATATGCAGCATATAGGCAGTTGTGTGAGTACGAATGTGGGCAAGATGAGCTACTGCAACCTGTAAATGAGTAGAGATTACAAAGGGAGGAGATGAGATGAAACTGTCGATTCTTCTTCCTCGCCATTAAATATCAAGTGAGAGTATTACAATAGATCAGTAGTAGTAGTAGTAGCATCAATGCCAAGTCAGTTATAAACATGTAAGTTATAAGTGATAATAATAGCAATCACACACACACACACATACATACTAACATTAGTGGCCAGATAGTTATTTAGTTGGTTGGCATGGAAAAAGGGAGAAGTATATTATTATTATAAATAGGCACATTCGACCACAGCAATGTTTCGTATGGTAATCGGTAGTAATGGATGGTGGAGGAGAAACAGATAAGAAATGTAGGTGACCCATTGCTTGTCAACAAAAAGGAAAAGCTCATTTTCTATTAATGACTTCGACGACGACGACAACGATGAAATGAGGGGAGGACAGTGTTAAAAGTAATAATGATAGAAACATAGTAGTAAGTATTATTATTATTATTGCTACTACACCAAAAGCGTTTCCATTATTAATCGCTCACATCACATATTATTATTATTATTATTACCTACCATTATTATTAATATTATTCATTATGCATGGCGGATTTGGATTAATACTGTGAGATTGTGTGTGTGACGCTGATGAATTACAAAGGTGGTCTACTCCGTTGGTGTGTGTGTGTGATGATCTTGTTAATTTGAAATCATGACGATAATAGGATGCTGGTGGGTGGTGATGATATTGCACATCTCCTCACATGTCTCTTCTCTGTTAGCGAAATAAAATACTTGGTAAAAATGGCAGCAACTTTTCACGGACTTACGACAACATCGTGCCTTCTCCTCCTCTTTCTTCTTTTAGTCATGTACATAATATGTAGGCATATATATTCTCTCCGCAATTATTTACTACATGTGTTCGTTCGTTTTCTTTTGGAATGACTGAGTTTAATTGAAATTTTTTGATAATACACCCGACAAGATTATTATAATAAAGAGAAGCAGGCCAAGTATATAGGTACTACTGCGTACATTATCATCATCATTCATTATTTTCTATTTTCAGAATAGGAATCCAAACTAATTGGAAATTTCAGTTGTTTCTTTGCTCCCGTCATCATCATCATCATTCTTTCCCGGCTTCAGCACTACATATTATAGTAAATAAAAAAAGGAGAGTGGGAACTCATTAGTTTTCAGCAAGCAGTGGTGTATATATATATATATATACCTATATATATTAGGGGCAAGTTGCAGGGGCAAATGTGCTAGAAAACGAGAAAAGTAATCATTTATTTTCATCGAAACCTATTTTGCATAATGTGAGCAGAAGGTTTTTATCGATTTCTTGTCCTGTCCTCTCTCACTTTCTTGGCTACTCGCGTACGTACTTACTTACAAAAAGGTAAGCAGGCACGTTTCGCTTGACTTGATGTAGTAGTGTAGTACATTCATAAAAAAATATAGTAGCATAAACATGCAACGTATTTACAACAACAATAAGAACAACAAGCGTGCATGGACATTACATGTGTAGTAACATAATATACATAATTGCATATTATAGTTTTAAGAGCAGTCAGCAGAAAGAGAGAAACAGCAATAATAGCTTTGCAAATAAATCATTTTGAGAGAGAGAGAGAGAGAGAAAAAAAAGGAAGAAGAAGAAGAAGAAAATAATATATTATGTATTTTTTCAATTTACTGCTTCTGCTGCCCCTCCTTTGCATTTGCAGCAGCAGCAGCAAGTAATAATAATAATAATAACAGCATCACTGAAGACATAGAAGAAGAAGAAGAAGAAAAAGGCTGGGGAAAGAAGAGAGACAGAAGAGCAGCAGCAGCATCAATTTCCACTTGTTACACCATTCATGGACATGAAAAACACAAAAGCGTTTTCGCCAAAGTATTTATTTGACGCTTCTGAAAAGTTGGTTTGACTCTTCATGATGAAGAGCAAGATGATGATGATGATGACGACGACGACGATGAGATGAGAAAAATCCTTCCTATTTATTTACTCGGTCTTCTTCTTCTTCTTCTTAATAATAGTAAGTAAAGTAGATAGACACATAAGTACATATACAAGTGGTAACACTTTTTATATTTTAAAAAAATTTCTCACTCACTCGTTCCTTTCAGAGTAGAGGGAAGTAAGCAAAAAAAGGGTTTCTCAAAAAAAGAAGAAGAAACAAATGAGAAGACGATTTTGCTATTCTGTCTACTACAGCAAGAGAGAGAGAGAGAGAGAAGGGAGAGCTCAACAATGAAATTGCCAAACAAGGACAACATAACATGATGATGATCATGATCATCTTCATCTCATCATTGCCGTCGTCATCATCGTCTTGATGATGGTTCCAACAATAACATGTGTACGCACAAGTCGTAAAAAAATTTTAAAGGGAGAAGAATACGAAAAAAAATAAACTTTTTTTTTCTCTCGACGAGGATTAACTAAGTGAGTAAGTAGTTAAGGAAGAGAGATGCGTTTCTTATTTATGTATATCAGCTATTTTTTGAAACCTGATTATCATCAGCACCACTGTTGCATTTTTAGTACCATTCGTGTTTCCACTCGAAAATGAGAAAGGATTAACAAGGCAGATAAATAGTAAGAAGAAGAAGAATAAAAATGGGAGAGAAATGTGCGCTTAAATGTTGATTGTGCTTAAGTGAATCATTATATTGTATTATTTATTTCTATGTATATACAGCAAATACAGGGAAAATATGAAAGGTGTAGGAAGAAGGATGAAAAATGAACATATATTTTATTTTTTTTTCGCAACAATTACAATTTCATTTTGGTTTTGTTCGTTCGTTTTTTTTAGAAAGAGAGTAAAAGATCCTGCCAAGCTAGCGCGTAGAAAAGTTGTAGAGTACAGCCACACACTAAACAACCTGACTGGCTGACTGACAGTTTGCAACTTTTTTGAGGCACTGTTCGGACAGACAATGTAAAATTTACAAAAACGAATTCATCACTTTTAATAATAATAATAATAATAGTAATAATTATTCACTTGAGAATACAACAGAGAGGAAGAAAGAGATAGAGGGAAGAGAAGAGCTGCTAAAAAAATTTGAAAATGGTGATGATAATATAATAATAATAATTATTATTATTGTAAGGATTTTTTTACTTTGCTACGGATGTTGGTAAAATAGGTAATGTTTATTTTAAGCACTCCTTTTCAAGGCGACAGTAGTACCAGTGTAAAATCTCAACCAATTAAGTTTCCTTTTTGAATAGCGAAGTTGTACATGCCAATATATGTGTGTATATATTTATGTTATGCGTTTCGGATAAAAGGTAGTAGGTAGGTAGTAGTAGGTATTTTAAACTTACGTTCCATTGAGAACCAGAATGGACTTGGGACTGCCCAACAGAACAATAATTTTTTAAAAAAGATTAGGCATATATAATTTGATGATTAGTAATAGCAGTAGCACAGCACAACAGCAAACAGTAAATGGCAACAACAATAATGAGAATATATACAAGAGGGGAAAGTGAATATTTAAAATGTAGATTACTTTGTCATACTAACATCATCACAGACGCAAAAACCCATTCATCTTTTTCAACAGGAAGGATAAAGGAAAAGTTTACGACCAAAGATGGATGTAAAACCGACATTTTTAATGCTCAGCGTAGCCCAACTTGTTGTTGAGGCATTCATTTATGTTTTTTTTTTAATTTAATTTATGACCAGCGCTTAAAAAAAATTGGCATTATCGTGATGATCGTATCCTACCTTTTCCATATTTATATATATAAGCACAACTAAAAAGTATACAAATACTCCAAACTTTCCAAACGGTCGAAAACGTAGAATAATAATTACAGACTTTTAAAAAACAGCTTAAAAAGTTTGCGCGCACTAAACTTGAGCAAAAGTGAAAAAAATAATATTTTTTTAGGGAAACGACACAGTATTTCTTTATTACTTTCTATTTGCAAACAACCACCACCACCACCACCACCCTATCACACCAGCCCAGTCATTTGCCACACAAGCCCAAGCTTTAGTCATCATCATTGAATCATTGTTGTCGTCATCATCAGCTACATTCAACAAAAGCAGCTTCCGATTAAATTTTTTTTACAACAAAAGCGTCAAGCGACAAATAATGATTGGCCGGTCGGTTGGACGATCATCATCATCACATTACCATCGTTGCTAATAATAAATATATGATGATGACCTATATGCAAACTAAAAACTAACAACAAAAGAGCTGCTTGTGTTTATTGAAACTGGCAACCATCGAAAACAGTGAGGCCGGAGACGGACAATGGCAAAAAAAAGATGATTGTTATTATAACACATTCATCGGGAAAAATACGGTTATAGTAACGGATTATTCAAAATTGTTTGACTCACTGGTTGGTAGAGCAGTTTATATATGTTTATGGAAGGAGAAAGTTGTAGTAGTAGTAGAATGAGTGGTGGGATTTTTTTTGTTTTAACAGCAGGAAAGAAAAATGGCCTCAAACCAACAAGCTTAATGTCAAACAAAAAACTGGGCATCAGAGATTTAAAAAAAAATATTGAGCTATCAGCCTATACAAAGGAATTGCTTTAGAATCCGCATCCTGCATGGAGTAGTTTGGTTGGGGTGAACAGAAATATTTGTAAAAAAGTATTTAGTATGAATGCATTTCTCCTTTTATTTATTTATTTTCCCATCGACCGATCTAATAAAATCCGATGACACATCATGAAGCTATGCCGTTGCTGCTGCTGGTGACAAAAAAGGTGTCAAGAGAGTATGGATGGACACACAGAAATCGATTTCAAAAGAATGTAAAAGCCTCTTCTTGTGTCTCGCTGTGTGGACGATGATGATAAGAATAGCTGTGATGATCACGATGACGGTTTGATGAGTGATGAGCTGCTAAATTTTGCAGCATCACACTACAAAATCAAAATTGTGTGTATTGTGTGGTGTGATCAAGGTAGCTGGGCAGATAGATAGGGGATATGTAGGTATGCATGCAAGTGTGATGATGCACTCACACAATAAAAATAGCTGAATAAAGAAGAAGAAGAAGAGGAGAGGGCCGATCAAGGTTTCTAAAAACAGCATGACAGCTTGACCAACTCATCATGATCATCCTCCTTGCTTGATTCACCTTCTCTTCTTCCGATCGAGGTATCGGAAAGTAAAATGGAATCTGACTAGGCGGCGAACAACTCACTTCACTCGCTCACACAGTTTTCCTCTTTGGCCTGTGTGTGTGTGTGTGTGAGCGGAGTGTCCTACTATTTTGTATAATGGATTCAGAGCCACGCCATGAGCGAAACTTCCCTGCTGTGACAATTTTTTCCTTGTTCTCTCTGACAGTCATTCTGTTGCTGATGATGCATTGCCACCACCAACCAAGATAAAAATATTTACAAGTAAATAAGCAATAGTTGCAGTGTATTATAGGCTGGTAATATGCGCATAATATTGTTATTATTACTATTATTATTATTACTATACTGAATTTAGACAAGTCCGGGAAGACGTTCCTCTACTTTGTTTGTTGCTGCAGGATTACCTGCATCATTTGTCTTTCTCTTTTCTTCTGCGCTGCTCGCTCACTTCTATGCTTTTAATAAGGCAAACAGACCAAAAATAGAAGAGAGACAATAATTATCAGAGGAATTGCACACCAAACTGTGCACAGGGCCCAAGGGATGCAAAAAAAATGCTAATATTTTTTTTGAATTTTTTTTTTGGGTAATAAAATCAAAATGGAACTGTGTTTTGGTATGCAGATGATTTTCAGGCCGGTCTATAATTATAATATTATATTGCCTACTTATTATTATGATAATATTATGACTGCATGCAAATCCTCCGTGAGTTCCGTCGTCGTCGTGGACGACGAATGAGTAGTGTTGTCGTCATCGTCCCATCATAAAAATAATATTACATTATTTAACAACTTGAATGAATTTTACAACCTGTTCAACAAAAGTCCTACTCTCTCTCTCTCTCTCTCTCTCTGCTATGATCTGGCTCTACCACTACTGAAGCCGAGACCAAGCCACTCATTTTGACAAAAAGGTGTACGTACTCTGAAAGTCACTACACATCATTATTACAACAGCATTATTATTACCATCACCTCATTGGAATATTCAATCATTTCCCTTCTTCCCACCATACCACCACATCCCGACCGCA
>JAHZMT010002672.1:0-30288 GCA_027743785.1 Sinhomidia bicolor
ATAATATAGTATAAATAAGTATATGCCCAAATGCATGATTGTAGATAATACAAATTGAAAAAAATACTTGAATAAAAAAACGTTTGTAAATATGTGTAGGGATGTGTAGGTAGGTATGTATGTATAGCATGGAATGTCTTTAGTAAATTATTATCAGAAGTTGAGAGCGTGTTATGTTGGTATTTTCAATTTGAAGAGTTTGGTGAGGGTATATGTATGGATGTAGTAATAAAATAGTTTGATGCCTTGAAGATTTTTTTTGCTAAATGCGAAGCGTAACGTTAACGTTTTACAACCGAAGGAGTGCTAATGAAGTAATAAAATGTTTAACGACTTGCCCTGAAATGGAGATTTTACAGTGTTCGATTGCTGCGGTGGTAATGCGAAGAAAACAAAAAAATATTGATTTATATTCTTTCCTAGTATATAATATATACACATGGTTTTGTTTGTGTAAACACACGGCTAAATTCGAAAGCCTGTATCTATGTATTGGTTTTTATTTGGTAGACAGCGTTTTATTTAGGAATCTTTACCCATTTGTAGTAGAGAAGCATGGGGAGCACAAGGAAAATGGCTATGTTTTGCATGTACACCTGTCTGATAACTGTAAAATGCTATTTGGCACGTCTTCTTTATGGCCAGATCAATCAATTCTGGTAGGAAATTGACAATGCTGAGAGAATCCTTTTCGCGAGGAATAGTAATGTGACGCATTAAGAAATATTTTATAAGATGTGGCATGATGGAGTTGGAAAGTTATTTGGTTTGATTTTCGCCTTTGCGTTTTTCTTGTTCTGTTGGTGTTACCATATTGCAGAAAAACTACATATATGCTTAATGCCTAAGAATATACATACGCTAAAAGTACTTAAATTAATGAGAATAGATGGTCTCTGCTCTGAAAGTGTTTAAGGAATGATTGACGCGACTCGTTGAGAAAATGAAATTTATACCAATTTGCTTCTGTGTGTCTTTTTTCAGGTTGTATTTCTCCCATACCTATTCAAGGAATTGAGATGCACTTTGAACCCAAGGATGGGGGTTTTTTCATTCGACCTGCGGTACTTCCATCAATGACTTCTGCGTCCTCCTCCTCCTCTTCATCTTCTACTTCTTCATCAACTTCCGACGAATTGGACTTGAAAGAGCTGGACAGTTTTGCTGATCCTTCCACAGTGACCACAGAACATTTCACTGTTCTTCCCAACAGTCAGCCCGTTTCAATTCGGGTGATGTATGGACCTTTTAGTACAAAACAGAGTGTCCCGGTTCGTCTTCTCGTCCCTGATCCATTAGACACGCCAGGTGGTTCTAATGGGACAGGTGGTTCCAGCGACCCTGAGATGATTCCACCATTAGACTTGAGTGCTCACATCGTTACCCCGACGGTGCCCAAAGACTCGCCCATTCTCCGAGTACTTTTCCATGCTGGACAAGCCGCCTTCGGACTACCTATCCCACAACAAACTAACGGAAGAGGAAATCGTCAGCAGGTGTGTTTCTACTACTTTCTTTTACCCCAATAATAGCTATCATAATGTTTGTTTTTGTGTGTGAAAACAACCGTCCTTTTCTTACGCTTATTCACCTTCTTAAATTTATTTGAGCAATTTTACTTTTCACATTTTCTCCAAATGACTCTCTCCAAACAAATAAATGTGAAACAGACTCCGTCTGTCAGAGTCACACTTGCTATATTGCAAATAAATTTGAGTCTGTCAGATATAAAATGTATCTCTATTGTTTATGTATATACTTTGAAGAATGTTGCTGGGATAAAAAATGTGCTCTCTTTTGCAAAAAAATGAATCTTCTAAACATTGTGCTATTTATGATTTTATTGCTATTACTATCATGTTTGCCATTATTTTATTTTGTCTAGAATTCTGGTGGATCGAGAAGACATCGAACACGCTTGTGTCTTGTAGCACAGGCCACAAAATCTCAGGGTGATGTGGTCACAGCAAGCTGCAGCCCAGATGCCCGTGACTCGACATGTCTTGCAGAGCTCACGTTGCCCATTCACTGGTGGCCAGAAGCTAGTCAGCCAAAAACTACGTCGTCGTCAACCGGTTCCCACCACCATTTATCCACAGGCAGTGGCAATGTCGGGGTTCTTCCTCTTGGAGACACAGAAGCACAGTTTACCACGCATACTAATATCAACGTCCTCAATACCAATCCGAATTCCAACAGCAACTCCAACAACTACAACAGCGGTGGTGGTGCTCCTGTCAAACCAACGAAAATACCAATTCAGGTATGTATGCATGACATGCGTTATCATTTAAAAATATATATATATGTGTCTCGTCTCGAGGTTCCTTGAGTGACAAGAGCGGGTAAGTTTTAGGGTTTTATCAATCATCGGTACTTTTAAGCCTACTAATATTATGCCTAAATAAACAAAAAAAGTTAGTTTGTTCCACCATCATCACCACCCTGCACATAACTTTCTTCTTGACAGAAGCAGCACCAAATAAACAAACTGCCAAAACTGCGCGAAGCCCTTGTACCATTCTCCGTTATAGACTTTTCATATCTGTCTACCAACAAATAGGATGATTTACATAAGAAACGGTTTCAATTTCCAATTGCTATTCATCTGATTATATTGTAGCTCCAAGTTTCTTGTAGAAACCTTACAATAGCCTGTTTTTCTTTTGTATTGCAAATTCTTGGTATGCCGCCTTTTGTTCCCTTTTGTTGACTGAAGCTCTGTAATTGTTACCGGAGAGAGAGAGAGAGAGAGGGTGCATTGTCGTTGCTTGTTCGTGACTGTTTCGTAAAGCCAAAATGTAAAAAAGAACAGCAGCAAAGTCTATATAAAGCATTTATATATATTTACAACGACGTATAGCATAATAGAATGCGTCTATGCTGACACTGTGGAAGTTGCCTTTCTCCGCCAAACTTTGTCCGTTCTCTCATGATAATAATGATGATGATGACAATGGCTTTGTCAGCAGTTTGGGTTCCGTGTCACTTGTCCGCGTTTCATGGCTACGTAGCTTACTACTTGTGTGTATATATATTTTTTCTTCAGTTGTAGCATTTTTTCAGAAGCTCTTCACTTGAAACTGTGAGTTGGGTCTCTCAACTGGTTGAATAGACGCTTAATTACACGTGGCAAGTCAATTGAAATGACATGTGTCAGCGAACGTGTATCGTTTACTTAAAAAAACTGGTGCAGAATCTTTTTTTAAACACTTCCCAAGACATGCTTGCACTGCAACATTTTATATGTAATTAACTCGTTTTATATACTTATCTCAGTTTTAATGATTGTGCAAAAAATGGAGCAACGCGCAGTATAGAATGCTAAAAAAACTATTATGTATCATTGTCAACCTCCCCATTTCTCTTGATGTTTCGGGAAAAAAGTTTTTGAAAGGAATTTTTTGTTTTTATGTTTGGCAATTTTAAATTAGAGACATCCTTTGGTAAATATAAATTGTGTGGAAACAGAAACTTGACTAAAAACGTCTGCATTGACAACCATAAAGTAAAATGTTCTTGCTCAGTGTAAATCAGTTAACTGGCAAAGGGGATTTTCTGTGTGTGCGCAAAAATATTTGTCAGCGTCTGTCTTTTCTTCTTAAAATAATGGATCCGATTAATTAATGCTGTTACAAGTTTAGAAAAAAAAGTTTTATTGTTAAGAAATGGTGATTGAAAAATTACTCTGTCAGTACAAAATATATTTTTTAAAGCTTTACAGCATTTTTTTGCGGAAAAAAATGAATAATCTCTTGTATAAATTCTCCGGCACTATCTTGAAAATGAAAAATAGTATTGAATTATTACGAAGACATGAGGTTCATAAAAAGGACAAGTAAATTCCTTTGTTTTTTTCTGGCTTGTGTGCGCCACATCATCACTTTTCAAAGTTGTCTAAAGCCTTGATTGTCTCCTCCTAATGTTGAGCTGACGTCAAAGATTACGTTCATAACATTTTTGGGCATCCATGAACCAGGAATAAGTTCCTCCACACTCATGTTGGTGAGCATGGGATTTTTGTGCCTGTGCTGCATCATGCAGTCGAGAACATGAATCTTTTGCCCGTTATCATCAAGGACAGCAGTTTCATAGCAAATGTAGCCATCCTTGTGAGTCTGAGCCAGCCATTCACATCCCTTCTGAAGCAACTCGTCCAAACAATCGTCATAAAACTTTGAACGTGCTTTGCACTCATTGTCCAGCGTCTTGAATGTCTTTTCAGGAGAGAATATTTCATCTTGCCAATCTTCCACACCCATTCTTTCATTCTCGTCCAAAATGTCTTCAAAATTTGAGTAGACATACTCGCACCGTTTGTATCGGTCATAATTCTTTTTTTAATAAAAAAATATAATCAACCGACATTTAGTGATGAGAAATAACATAAAATGTCCAAAAACCAAAACAAATGAAAACAACTGATAAGCTTTCCATTCAAACCTTGCATTCCTCAGGCAACGGACAATTATTATTCAAATTTGTTTCCAAGTTTTCCGTCAACTCTGTCGTCAAACTTTCGTCCATGTCCATTATTACCATTCAACACCTAAAATCACACCGTAACATCACAATACCGTGAAAATCATTACCATTACAAGTATCTCATTTTTTAAAAAAATGTTTAATTTGATGTTCAAGTCATACAAAAATATTTCCTTTTCTCCTATTCGCTTTCTGGTTAGTCAGGATTTTAGTAACAATCAAAACACAACATAAAAAGAGAGAAAAAAATGAGCAACTCCCGTTTCACATTTATTAATTATTATTTTTCTTACATTCTTTTTTTATTCCCATTTCCTCCGTTGCTAGTACATCCTAAAAAACATTTAATTTCCGTAGGCATACGCAACAAATATAACAAGTAAAAGCAGTGTATTTTTCACAATTGTGCTTTGAGGTTAATATTTAATCGTCAAGATTATGAAAGCTTGATGGCATCTGCTGCGTGACATTACTATGCATACCCGTATAAATCCCTTGAAAATTCCGTTGCCTTTCGTCCGCCCGGTCTCTTCTTTCTCTCTCTCTCCACGCATTTCTCTTCCAACTACATGCTTTCTCCTCTGAAATACTTTGAAGTTTTAGCACCATCATCATAATCAACTAGTAGTAGTAGTAGCGGTAGCAGTGGCAGTGGCAATAAAGAGAAGAATTTTTTTTTCAGTCACGCTAAAAAATGTAGCAAACAGATGAAACTAAAGTAGTATGAGTTTCAGCCTCAGCAGCAGTTCACGGGATTAATTTTTATCCGTGCCCACACACATATTTAATAAATACTGCATGCATAGATGTTACCGCACCACTGCGTCTACTCACATTTTCAGTTTTTATCCAAGCTCATATTAAATATATGAATAATCCGTGAACAAACAGAGTCTTATGATTCTATGCTATGCCTACTATAAAATGGTAAACTGCGTGCCGACTGAGTGCCTGGCCTGGTGTATGCATACACAATTAATGTTTGCATATTATGTGTGTGTGTGTGTGTGTTGTTGATATGAATAACTATTTTTGGAAGGGACGTCAGCCGAAAACGAATAAGGAAGAGATGCCCTTTTTATTAGGGAGTGAAAGGAAAAGAGAGGGAGAAGAAGGATTTATGTTTGGAAATTTTGTGTCCAAAAACTAAAACTTTCTGCTTTTCTCTCTCTCTTCCACACACACACACACACACACTTTTCCTTTCTCGATCCAGAGAAATTTTTGAATACAAGCTTTAGAAAGCGGAGAAGCGGAGTAGGCGGCGTGGTAACGTGAACGTATGGTGTGTACAATATTCTTTTTTAAATCTAACTCCAACTTTTACTCACTTCATCGTCATGCTTGTGGAAAGGCTTAAGTATTTGGTAGTGCACATTTTCTCTGCCCTATAATAATAATAATAATAATATGAACAAAATCCATGGAGTATTTTTTTGAAAATTCTGTACTGTTGCTGCTACTGTGTTATTGTTGTTTGCTAGGAGCGAATATTTTATATACATGTATGTATATATATCTAGTTGCAGGTATTTGAGCTATAATCCTTGCAAAAACTTTGGTTGAACTTTAATGAAGACATACAGAAAGAAAAAGAGAAAGCTAAGACAAGCATGCAAACACACACACACACACATACTCACACACACACATACACACAGCATATACACACTTTTTAATGACCATCAAGAAAAAAACGACGACAGTAGTACATAGTAATAGTGGGCAACGTGCATAATAAGTAAACATATAGGTAGAATGCATATACATATTCATGAACTTTTTTGTGCTCTAATTAAGTCCCAACAACGTTTGGATCAATGCACTATAAAAAAAAGTGTAATAAAACTACGGGCATACGATTTAATGAGCTTTGGCTTGCTGCAGCATGCTCTGGTCTAGGCAAAGATTTGACGTACTCTGATGAGCTCTGCTTCTTTCTCCTTTGTTTACTCAAGAAAAACACGAGCATTTGTGTAATCCTTTATATTTAATTAAGGAGTCGTTCCATCGTCTTAATACTTGTTTTTATGGAGAAGTCTGTACGCTCTTGGAAACAATTTCTTGGAACAGAATAATAATAATAATGATAAACTGCTAACGGCGCTACCATTTCATTTATCTATTAATCCCATTTTTTCGTTGACCATTTACTATTTATTTTAACATTACTACTTTGTTTACTGCAAATTTTTGCTAATGCACGAACATCCTCCTCGTCAGATGAAATTGTCCACAACAACAAAAAAAGCATGCTAATAAAAAATGTTAATAAATGAGCAATGGTCGCGACTTGTGGTTTGAATGGAGGTCTTTTGTGTTGAATAGGGTTAAAAACAACTTAGCCGTAATAAATATTCATACTGGCTAAATTGACTAAATGCTTGAACTTGGCCGCACCCTTTTTCTATGGTCTCTTAAGAAACCACAAAACACTCCTGTTCAAGCTGTCCACTCCTTTTGTAAAATTTACTTCTAATGACATCATCATCTTCTCTGCTGCCTTCTTTTTTTCTTCATAATACAATCTAGCTAACCTGGCTCTCCACTTTCCCCTTTCATCTTCCCTCTCAACGCTACACATACGCTACGCTGTTGTGTATGTGCGTGTGTGTGTGTGTGTGCCTCTGGTCGCCAGTGTATGCAATGCACTATATATTTTTACTTTTATGAGCACTTGTGTTGTTAGGTTTTACGATGACATGGAAGCGTGGTTAAATGGAGTCATTTATTTTCTAAATGAGTGGGCTTAGTGTAAGCACATAATATACAAGTAAACTGATATAGCGACAGTGTAGCAGTAGCAGCAACACAAGCAGAAAATGAATGAACCCGAAAGGACAAGACAAAAGAGCATGTAACAGTAACAGTAGTAGTAGTAGCAGTGCAGCAGAGTTGTTGTTACAACGACAAAAAAACTCTCTGTGAAGTCTTGTAAAGTATTAGGTTGGTGAAAGCAGCAGTCACCAAGGGTGAATTAAAGGCCATACATTTATGCAATCACAACGCTGCCGCTGCTGCTGTTACTTTTTACTTTATAGTGTAGGGTACACACCGTCACCATCATCTTCTTCTTCACCATCCTCATCGTTATCATCATCAGAGGGAAACTCTCAAGTATAGTTTTTTAGAGGAAGAGGACAAAGAGGAGGAAAAGAAGCACCTTTATGTCATTATATGCCAAAAAAACAACGCGCCATAATAATCATCATATATAGTAGTGCAAGTAGTAGTCGCAGTAATAACTATTCATAGAAAAAACAGAGAGAGAGAGGGAGAGAGAAAGGACAATGCACGTACGTAAAAAATAATAATGAGACGACAAATGAAATGTTTGTTACAACTTGTTTCTTTACTTTTCCGACCTTTTCTTTCTCTGTTATTTTTTTCATTCTGTCTTTTCATTACTCTCCTTCATGCATATGTGCCATGATGATGACAACATGCAGTGCTGCACGTCATATGCATCCTGAGACTGTTGTATGACATGCCATAAAGTTGACATGAGCAAGGTACAAGCAGAGCGAGTACGACGGGATGCTCATTACCATAATAAAAAAAGAAACGAAAAACCAAACTTAAACTTTTTTTCGTCTTCTTGGAAATAAACACAATTCACTCTAAATAATAATAATAATAATAGTATGTGCTTTGCACAGAATATAGAAATAATATATTTTTGGCATGCTGCTGCTCCTGCTGCTTAACTGGTAGATATACTCATTGGTTGTGACGTTGTTGTCGTTTTAGCAAAAACTTTTTAGACGCTTTTATTTATACGTTTTTATTCATGATTATTACTACCTGTCTGACTTTTATGATATTCACGGCTGTGAAAGAAACCCTGCCAATCTTCAATGGAGCCAAGTTTTACTTTGTGTACAAAAAAGAAGTGCAATTTCTAGCGTGTATTATTGACGTTATTATTATTATAACTATGACAATGTGGAATTTATACAGGAGCTCATGCGATTTTGCTTTATTTTTGGTGAAAACAAAATTAATTTCAAGTTGAAGGTCATATTTTTTGCCCGCTGTGATGCCAATTGGCCTACGTTTCAAAACAATTTTTTGTATTTATGTTTGAGCTGAGTATGTTGATAGTGAAAGGACTAGTTGGAAACTGCATTGTAGTACCTAAAAGATACAAATTATTATTGTTATTTGTAATAAAATAAGGAGCTACGTTCCACTTGGAGAGTTTGTGAGGTTAAAGCACATTTTGTTTTTTTTGGACTGAAAAGCAAGGCAACGGCAGCACTTTGGCTACTACTACAAACATTCTACTGACCATTTCAACTACTGTTCTGTTCTTACTGAAATCACGTTTTGACCACTTTATACACATATTATTATAAGTAAGAAAGAAAATAACGGACAAATATATTAATCCCTTGGACCTGTTCGCTGCCACCCAGGTTACCAACAATAAATAGTGAACGCTGGTTCGTGCGCTCTGAAACTTTGCCACTATTTCTCCTACCCAATATCCAACACAGAGTGAAATAAGCTGTCCATGTTGTACATTGTACCTAACACAAAACTTACAAAAAAACCAGGGAGAAATAAGTATCAGCATGCAAGCAAATTGGCTGGATTTTGCTTCCTGTGTCCTTGCAAAAGCAATGATTTTTTTGTACTTCTGGGCAAAATGAAACACAAGCAAGTACACAGGAGAAAATGTGTTTTTGCTTTCAATTCTCCTCCTTCACCGCAAGAATTTATTCGTTTATTTAGCATTAAGTATGCATTGCAGTGATATAAGCTCTCATTTTATATTATTATACAGGCAACAACCAAGCAGCAACAACGGCAGCGGCAGCAGCAGAATAACAGTTGTTCTTGTCCTTTTCGCTTTACAGTTTGCACATCTACAGCAGCAGCAGCAGCAGTAGTCGATCTGATCTGCAATGCACTGCCTGTAGTGGCGCCATGCAAACAGACAAAATAGAGAAATGGGCTCCGGTGTGCTCCTCTTTTGAGACTTTTTCACGGATATTATAAAGGAAAAGGAGCAAAGTATAAAAACATGTACAAAATATATACTACATTATTACGTACCAACCATGCACAAAATAAATTTGTTCGGATGAACCTTCATTGTCGTCGTCATCATACGCGTTAGTTACACTTTCATACAGCAATGTGTGCATTATGTACTCATGCAAAAAGGAATTTGTACATTGTATAAAGCTGGGCTTTTTCCTCCAAACAGTATTTTATATTCACTCATACATTATTATTACATTCATTGTAAAAAAACAAGGGTTTTGAGCAAGGCAAACACAGTTTTTTATGCAAGGAGGTAATAATAGTGCAAAAGTACAATGCTAGAAAAGCAAGGAAAAAATGTGCACAAATGTTTTCAAAAGTAGAAGATGCATGGTAGCAAGTTTTTCTTTAAGAAAGGCGGATATAACGAACATTAGGATGAATAACTGGAAATAATGTTGTTTGAATGATATATTGCTGTGTGGCGGTATTTGAAACTTTGCAAACACTTCAAGGCTTTTTTTCCTTCGCAGTTAAATATTATAAGGCATGCATGCTTTGTTTACTTCCCACGTTTTCTTCAAACAGTTTGAAAAAAAGTATATGTCTGAAATAAAAACGGGTCCCTTTTCATTTTTTTTCGGTATCGCTTACATACTCACTCTCTCTCAACACAGGTTACAATGTTAAAAAAATAAAGAAAATATACCTAGAAGCAGTCAATTTCGCCTTTGTGTTTACTGTGCAAAACTGACTTTACTTGCATAACACTGGGCAAGCCAGACACATGATCCACAAAAAAATAAGAAAGTAAATCCGTGTAAAGTACAAAGCAACACAGAGAGAAAGCCACCTCTTACACTCCATGTATTTTGTATTCATGAAAAATATCTTACACATCTTTCAAAAAACAATTACGACCACCTACTTCAACTCCTTCAACTTTCTCCTTTCAATTTTCTTGATGAAAAGTGATCTGAAAACTGTGTAGGTCACATACCCACACTCAAACACCAAAGTTTTTTTTCTTCTCGCTTAAAGTTTTCAATACTTCCACCAACACCACAACCGTATAGCCAATAAACCACAATCAGCAGAGAGTGAGCAAGCCCAGCACATATACATACCTACATACTTATTGTTAGATGCATAATACGCGTGTACTGTACCGTATACAAACATTACATACATATTACACAGGGCTGCAACGTGCTGCATTAAAAAGACCGTGGTGAAAAGTGAAAAAGAAGAAGAAAGTCTTGCAAAAAAAAGTAAGACGATGAATGAAGGCCAGTCAGTACTTACTACACATCTTATTTCTTCTCCTCACTACCACCACCACCACTACCAAACGCCAAATATACATTATTGCTTAATGTACAAGTCAAAAGGAAATTTGTAGCGCACTTTACTTGTTCGAGGGGCATGTACCTATCTGCCTCCTTTG
Organism: Sinhomidia bicolor; assembly: GCA_027743785.1. Taxonomy (NCBI): domain Eukaryota; kingdom Metazoa; phylum Arthropoda; class Collembola; order Entomobryomorpha; family Entomobryidae; genus Sinhomidia; species Sinhomidia bicolor. The sequence continues at coordinate 10,925 of JAHZMT010002672.1, forward strand.
GTGAAAAAAATCATTCATTTGTTCAATGTAAAAGAAGTAAAAGTATACCTACAAGTATAAATATATGCAAAATGTGTAATGGAGGTATTTAGATACGTGAAAATTTAGATACTCTTCCTTCTCCATTTCCTTGTTTGTATACGCTGTACACACATTTTTTTACAAAGCTGCATGTTTAATAATAATAATAATAATAATAATATATGGTTTACAGTCTAGTCAAAAAATAGTAGTACCCACCCATGCACAGTGTACTGGATAGTATTTTGACAAGCTTTACGAATACCTTCACTCTGGCTATTAGTCTTGCTGGATTAAAGAAGTAAACATGAGGAGCAGGAGAAGAAGAAGAAGAGTGAGAAAAGGGAAATTTATATATGTGAAAAGTTGTGAAACATTTCCATGTTTTTTACGATACCAACTAAAACATTACTTTTTTCTCTTTTTAAAAAACACCTTTTTTCTACTACTCCTCCTTCTCCTCCGTTTTCTTACTTTTTCTTTCGGCTCAACAGAAAAGAAACAGTAAAATGGTAAGCGGCAACGGAAAGTTTCTAGTTGTAATTTAGGTCACTTCTGAATATTAATGCTGGATGTTTCAACTCACTTGAAGTATTTGTTTCTTTTTTATACTTTTCTGTTATTCCTACTTCCCGTTACGTGAAGAAGAAGAAAATTCATTTTGTTGTTATTACTTACAATGTACTATTATTATTATTATTATTATGAATAGTACACTACTAACAATGGGAGATATTACTACTGGATAATAATAGATATACATGCAAAGGTATTTATGAAATATAATAATAGATGTACATAAAGGCGTATGTAATAAACAAACAAAACTTTTTTACACTTATTTCATTTGAAAGTTTTCTTATTCAAGTTCAATTTGCTTTATAAACTCGTTATTTTTTTCTCTCTCTTTGTGATGGTTAATTTCAAATACTTTTTGACATGAAGAAATGGAACAAGCAGTTTTTTAAATGTATTCTACAGCTGATAAAATGCTGCCATAGGAATAATGTTGTCTGTAATGGAGAATACATACATTTTTACAGTGTTTAAAAAGGCAACTGATTGTCTTTAAAGCTGATTACCCATATAATTTATCTGATGCCTTTGTACATATTATTAGTGAAACAGATGAGGTTCGTTAACGATTTTTAATAAAAATAAATAGAAAGAGAGAGGGAGGGAGAGAGGAAAAAAACAATAAGGTGTTGGTCAGTCAGTTAAGAAGCTTTTAGTGGGCGTGATTCTCTTTTGCCACAGGTTCATAAAAGTAAAATGTTTTGATAGCCATAAAAACGTAGTAAGTATGCGCGAACAAAGCCATTTCCTTTTTTTCTGGTTACTGCTGATGTCTTACTAAAAAGAACACATCTAGTGTAATCCAGCAAGACATTAATTCTGCGCTGATATATGTATATATGTTAAACCTGGTGATGCTGGCGTTACTTATTTATTTTAATGGACTGGACCAACCTGCTTTAATTTTGATGCTGGCGATAGGGTGGAGATGCAATGAAACGGAATAAGAATCCACGTTTCTGATTGCCAAGATAGATGCTGATAATAATGACGATAGCCATCATCATCATCATCCTTATATCCTCTCATTCTCATGACACCGTCAGTATAGTATTATCCTTTGTCCACATTTCCTTGTTAAAATCAAACATTTCTGTGGTAATATTATAAAGAATTATTACAACTGACTCATGCTCATCAAACGTAATAACATATTATACGAGGAATCATTCCTCACTGACGACGAATAGCCCCTTTTCTGGTTTTTTTAGCCAATTACTCTTTCATCCACCTCATCATTTGTTGCATACATGCATTCAGCAGCAGCAGCAGAGAGAAGTATCCACTCCTACAACAGCGACATGGACAAGTCATTAACATTACAAAAAGATTCATTTATATGAAACTCAACAAGATTTCCTTCTCCTTGACGCGCCAGTTGTAAAGAAAGCACTTAACAATGACAATGACCGTGAAAATGTTTATATCATCGCGCAGCACTGCTGCTGCGGAATTTAATCGAATGAACAAGCATCAGAGAAACATAAAGCAAACACTGTTGAGGAACACGGAGCAGCTCGCAAAGATACGTTAGGCAATCCAATTTTATTGTACAATCTGAATGACTTAACTTAGGACAACATGAAAATGTCCTTTTTATTCAACTGAGTTGTGTGAAATGACTGCGCCATGAGTTGCCCCACGTAGTATAATGATAATAATGGCGCATAGGTAGTATATATTTGTAGTAGGAACGTGGAGAAAAAAGGTGTAGTTGAAAAGTTGAGTCGAGTATTTTTTAGGATAAGGATAATAATAATAATAATCATTTCTAAATGTAAAAACTTTTTTTTTGTTCTGCTTGCTTGTATAGTATTATATTTCTTATAAGGGAGTAAAGCAATATGTGTTAGTATTATTAACTGTTATTACTGTTGTTGCGTAAAACAAGCAAAAGAACTGGTTCCTTGTTTGAAAATTATTTTTATTATAATGGATATAATAGCACTTTAAACTGCCAACAGCAAAGTGGTGTAGTAATCTCCTCTTTCTTTTTTTTTTCTTTTTTAACATATTTTTTACAGGTCTCATACGCAGTTTATGAGCCGGAAAATGGACACTGTAATGAAATTGGATTGTCCACAACATATGGTGCCGGAGTGCCTGGGGAAGGCTCAGGTACGAAACGTATTCAAATCCAGCCTCCAACTCCACTAGCAACCGTGGTACTTGTCGATGCTCAGAGGTCTTACCGAGTCATCAAAGCGGACGCCAGTGATGCTGTCAAGATTCTGGTGCCTCAAGGCTCAATATACCCACATACCAAGTTTTACATGCCGGTGATGGTGGGCAAGCATGATCATCAGTCTATCGTCGCTTTCATTATGAGGTACGTACTTGAGCCTAATTACTATCTCAGTCAGTTAATCTCTACAAAAATTGAATAATGTACACACTTGCATACTCACAGAACCATGCATAATGGCTTATTACATATATCTGCATACTGTTTTGACGAGAGTTTCGTCTACTCTATTATTAGCACACCTACTAAAACATCCCGTTATAATAATAATAATAATTATTATTATTATTGTTATTATTTGAATGAAATCATATTCCTACCAACAACAAAGTGGCATAACCATTTTATCAAAATATATGTTCCAAGCATAAAAATACAGTTATATATAAATATATATAAAATATATATTTTCAAACACAAAACACGTCTTTGTTAGCAAAAAAATAAAGCATAAAAATAATTTTTTCATGTAAACTAGTGATTTTGTGTAATATCCTATTTCACTCCATTTTACTAGTAGCACAATCAACATACTTATTTTTTAAATTGTTCAGAAAAGTTGTTGACTATAACAACAACCATTTTTTCTATAAAAAGAAACAATGTATTTATAACTTGCAGCAGGCAAATCAACCATCATCTCATTCACTCAGCGTTTTTTTCTACTAATTCAAACTGTAACTGTTCAGAATATAATGCTGACTCCGTCACAGCCACTAACACCACTACTACTACACTACAATTCCAAATGTTGCTGCTGCTTCCATTACAATTTTTTTTTGCTTTTACGACTACTTTTCTAATTTGAACGAGCATGATCGGCATTCTCACACAAAAAAGGACCTGTACTTTTTCTTCGTGCAATTTTTACTTTTAGTTTGGCCTCAGCCTCTCTTTCTCTCTTCTCATCTGTTCTTTCTTTTGCTACATAGTTGTGACAGGAAGGAAAAAGAATCAAGCCTGTTTGTAAGAAGACTGAAGCTACATGGTTTTGAGTGTATGCGTGTGCAGTCGAGGATAAATATGCTTTCTTCATCTTCCTTCTCACACAAGCAAGAAGAGCAAAGAAGAAAGAAGACGAAGAAGAATAAAAAAAGAAAGTGGAAAGAAAAAAGTGATTTAACAGAAGTTCTCTCTCTCTTCCTTCGTCTCTTTGTGCATTTTTTTCTATTCTATTTTCCCCAGCATCAACGAAATACCACTGTACGACGACGACTACTACTAGTACTATGCTGCTGCTAATAATAATGCTGATTCCGTTAAGCTTCTCTTTTTCACAAAGAATTGGTAGTCAGTTACCAAAATTTTTGCTTACGTACGATAGAGCAACGTTTATATATAAATATATATACCTATGTGCAAAGTAGCTACTAACTACGGCTACAAGCTTGCATATGTTCGCACACAATAGGAAACATGCACAGACTTGAGAATTTTTCTTTCTTTTTCTTTTTTTTTCTTCTTTGTAAAAGAGAAGAGGGAAACAGTAATAGCAGCAGTAGCGGCGGCAGTGAGAGAGAGAGAGACCTCATCATCAGCAAAATAGTTGCTGTATTTTAGAGCAGATTTATGCAACACGGAGGAATGATTGATGATTATTAGGAAAGACCATTTCTTTTCTTTCATGGTAGCATGATTGCAAACTTAAATTGTCGTCGTCGTCGTCGCAGCAGCAGCAGTAGTAACAGTAGCAATTCTAGTCGTTCGTCCTCCTTCACCTTCTCCTTTCTTTCTGAGGACATTGACTAGTGCTCGGGCTTGACTTAACGTCATTCGGTGACTGACTGCAAGTGGATCTCACGTCTATTTTCACTCGTTCACATTACTTTTCTCTCTCTCTCTCTCTCCTTCTTCTGTCTCCCTTTTTGCTCTCACATGCTATACACATAAATACACTGGGATCAAGGCTAAAATAACAGAGAAAAACTGAAGGGAGGAGGAGAAGGAGAAAAGAGAAGAGGAAGAAAAAGGAGAAAGTTAAGTTTTAGACGAAGATGACGCTGAGAATACTGTGGTTGTATGCATATGTGTTATGTAGATACGAACATTTTAACTCTTTTTTTGAGGTGGAGAAAAAAGAAGCTGGTTTCATTTCACTGCTACTACACTATACTGGTGATTCTTGTTGTGCCTCAATCTAATTCAGTTTGGAGGAGAAAAGGACTCGAGGCATAAGTCAAGCCTGAAATGAATGAATGACAAGGAATGAGCAAGAAATGGAAGGGAAAGGAGAAAGTCTCTTCAGAAAGTCACTTTTCCTTCCCTTTCGTTGTTACTTGTTATTATGTAGTTTATGGATGTTTTTCTAGTGTGCTTCTCTGCTCGCCTGCAATATCATGGCATGCGGTTCTGTGCTACTACTACTCCTACTTCTTCTTTGGTGGAAACAAGTATCACTATGTAATTTAATGCAGGTATGTATTTTGCTGGCTATAACTTTTGCTTCTACCTACATATTTATTTACGACGTTTAAGAAAGCAGAAGAAGTAGAAGACGCAGGAAAAAGAAGCACAATTTTCCTCCTTGTTTCAACAGCAACATAATGGCAGGCATTTTGGTTTGGCGATACGTGAGTGAGGGGTGATCACATCAACAATACACTCCAGGGCTTCCCATTATACTCCTTACTACACTGCCACCACCACCACTTGGGTAACCACTACAATACCCATTTCATTTTCATTCTGTTTACCTTTTAAGATATTACTCTTTGCATCCATTCTCCTCTTTTCACCAGCAGCAAAAAAGGCCATGAATACAGCAAACAGACAATAATAATATGTAATGTTTGGATGATTTTAAGTAGTTTTTTTTGTTGCCTTAGAGATATTACAAGCACATTTTGAATGCTGGGAAGAAGAAAAAGAAATGGAGAATCACTGTCTCTTTCTGTCTCTCCAGACAAAATGCTTGGTTTACTCGATCCCGCTTAGTCTCCACTTTCTTTACGTGCAAAGTAATTGTTATGAGGATTGAGATGATAGAATAATCATTGTCCTTGTCTTGTCCTCTCTTTTCTGTTCCTTCTTCTTCTTACAAACCTATTATTATTATTATTTCTATACCAAGCAGGATTGATAATAATGGGAAGGATAATATAATGTCTGGAATGAATAGAAGCTTCTTTAGGAAATATGCCAAGTCATCATCATTTTCAAATATGATACTGCCCTGGGTACAGGATAGATGATACTCTTCTTTCTTTTTTTTAAAGAGACCATTTTCTTCCTGTTCAGTGTCAACAGTTTTGCTGAGTCAGTGCATTTTTTATGATTGATGCAGTAATGTTGTTACTCATGATGATGATGATGATGATGATGATGATGATGATGATGATGATGATGNTTTATTATTTATTTACGTATATTTTTTCAGTCATATACTGTCTTTACATACCTAATAAGCGTCCATGTCATGTCATAAACGAGCATTACAGAAAATAACAAATGCAAGTCTACTTTTTTTCCTGGAAATTCAAACTCAAAACTTTCAGCCATATAATACTTTTACGACGGATATTGTAGGAAACGTCAGATGTGCGAGTAAATTATGCAAGCTGCACAGATACACAATTTGGGCAAGTAACTGTGCTGTACTTACTCGTCAGTCAGTTTGAAATGGGTTTCAATCCATTATTGCACAAAAAGTTACGTATATATCAATTTGCTATTTACGTAACATTTAAGTTAACTACTCAAGGGTGAATAATATGCTTGCCAAAGAGATAATGCATGTGTGTATGTGGAAGGAAGCTAAATGTGCAGTAATAACCTGGGGAAATGAACTTTTCTTTTAGACAAGCTCTCTCTCTCTCTCTCTCTCTCTCTCCTTCTACACGAAGGAATAGATCAAGCACGTATCACTGACGTATGTGCCTATTTTGTCTGCTTTTCTCCTTATTTCCACTGACCAGCAGAGTGCTGGGTTCGTTTAGAGAATTACTATTTTCAGTAAGTAGCCTCTTGCGTTTTCCGCACTTGACCAATTTCTTTCCGAATGATAATAATCCAGGCAGATTACAATGTTATGTGTGTATGGGTGGACTATATACTTAAGCACCTGTGTGTATGCAGACAGCCAGGCACTTGCTTCAAAAAGCAGACTATTACTGCTACTATAGTATAGAATGTAACCAAGCTGACCAGCCAGCCAACTTGGGTAAATATATTATTAATGTACATTACTTTTCACTTTAGACATGCACGTTGCAGCCAATATTGAGTTGCCATACTCTTGTTTCATTACACGGGACAAGAAGGAAAATGTGAGAAAGTGGTGGTGGTGGCGGTGCAGGTATGATGATGATGATGATGGTGGTGGTAGCATGCAGTCATGCAAGTACAATTCCACTACTACTCCACTCAACGCCTTCATTTTACCCAAAAAAACGCAAAAAAAATACTCGAAATGGAGTAGGATGGATGGATGGATGGTTGAGGATAGTTGAAAACAGTGGATTGAATATACGCTTTAGTTACACACAGGCTAGCACAAAACCGTCAAATATTTCACTTGAGTTATTTTAGTCTTCAAATTTGAAGAAATGCGGTCGACCATGTAATGGATGAGCATCTATATTTGCTCACTTTTTTGCCTTCTCCTCCTCCTCCTCCTTGTAGCTGTAGCCAGCCGTGAGCAGCAGAGCTGTAGTTCCAATTTGCTGGTAATAAATACAGTATGGCTGTATAGTAATAATAATGCTTGCATGTATAAATGTTTAAAAGACAAGAGCACATAGTTACTTCTTCTTGCGTATGTACATTCCTTCGGATCACTTTTAGATGCCAGTAAAGTATTTAGGTGGAAAGAAACAGTTCATGCATAAATACTCAAGCGTTTCAGGCTACTACTTGTCTTGTTCCACTACCTCCACCACCACCTTCATACATATATTTTTTTACCTTGGAGTAATAGTTAGTGGTGTGGGCTGGTGGAGAGAAATTTTGTATTATTTAGCATCCATTTTTGCATGAACAAGTAGATAAATGGAAACGGAAGATGCGCTTAATAACGGCAAGAAAAAATTGATATAGCAGAGCAGTAGTATAGTATAGTAGCAATAGATCTGGATACGGATGACTACACCGTATGTCATATAGTCGTAGGGTTTGATTTTTTCTCTGAAAGAAAAAAGCTGTGAATATTCTGTAAATTTCTTTCCAGAGGGTGTGCTATTACTTAAATTCAGAGATTTCTAGTGAATTGGTTTCTTGAGTAGTTGTATAGAGTACCTGGTCGTTTATTAAGAAACGAATGCGGATTGAGCTAGTTTATGTGAAAGCCTCAAGTGTCTGTCTGTCTGTATTTGCGATATTTTGAAAACCGGTAAACTTATTCGAATTCTGTTTTCTGCAAAACATTACTGATGGTAACAGCTCCACTACGTTTACTGTTCAGTTTTGAGATTTTAAAATTTGAAAGTTTACTATGGGTTTACCATGTATTGGATTGCTATTGAATCAATCTAAATAAATTTGATTCGATAGCATTGGAGTATTGATAAAAAGTCTTGAGGCGGTGATTAATCGACAATTTTAGGCATGAGTATTTGTACACAACATTTTACACAACTTCCATTTACCAATACACATGGTTATCAGTTCTGGTCGATTCTGTTGCAAAAGCAATTTTGACATTTTACATTTCAACACAATTTAGTTTCCGCTGGTTTTCTAAATTTTAATCGTTAGTTCACTGAAATGCAAAACAAGCTAAATGATTGTTTATGCTTTATTACCTCACAAGAGGCAACATGGCGCTTCTTCATTCAACTTTTTTCACTCCCTGCTAAGCTGCCTGTGGAGGACTCTGTCTGATTTCTGAAAGACAGAGTTGATGCTCCTTGTAAAGTGTAAACTACACCATGCTTTTATACAAATTTAAGTGGTAGTAGTAGCTGCTGGATTTCTAATTTTCTCCTTTTCAACCCGCTCACCAATCTGTCTTTATTGATGTTACTTGACATGGAAAAATATGTTTCATAACACTTCAATCGTGTGAAAGCCCATATTTCTCAAATGAGCACATTTAGTATTTAGTAATAATAGCAGCAAAAAATAGCACAAGGAAGAAATAATGACAGACGAAGAAAAGCAGTGCTAAGGAGCTCTATCATTGTCATGATCATTTTTTCAAGTATGGTTTCGCTAAAAACGAAACTTGCTCTTTCCGCAGCTATATAAAAAAAACTTTTTTTTCACGTGATGATCAAAAACTATATGCTTGCTTTCATTGAAATAAATACATACCTACACACATACAATTCTCATTCCTTCATTCATTTCATTCGTTGTTGTATCAATTAATGTCAAGAAAGATGAATGAATCCCTGTACATCTGTCAGATGAAACAAGAAGAGCGTTTTCTTCTCTCTTCTATTTTTTTCCTCTCTCCTTTTTTCCGACACTTTTTTCAACCCTCTCATTTACTTACTTTTTTGTTCCAAATAAAAGAAACAGAAACTTGAGAGGAGTATAGTTTTCAATTCCCAATTGGGCATGTTCGATTTGATGTAGTCACAAGTATGTATATGAGTAGTGCTTCTGCTGGTGCTGCTTGTTCTCGACGCATGGTACAAAAGTACAATGTGTATACCAGGTTGCCTGTCTGTCCTTTTCAATGTATGTACACGTGTACTTACGTGTGTGTCTGAAAATCTTTTGCTTTAAGAACGACTTACAGACCAAAAGCCTGAAGCATGTGCGGAAGTATACTTTTAATCCTGACGGTGGTGATGATGATGATGATGGTGAGATGATGGCTCAAACGAACGATGCCTTGAACTACTACTACCAGAACTGCTACTACTACTCCAGTCGCATTGCGTGTTTAATGCTTTAAAAAACACGGCAGTAGCAAGTAGCAGCGAGGAAAAAGTCAGAAAAAATATGTATTTTTGTACGTATTTTTTGCGAATATGTATGCATATTCGTTCCAGACTTTTGCATGCTTCTTTGAATGATCCTCTTGTCATAACGAATTCATGAAGGTTTTGCCACACACGAAGGTGATGGTGGTGGTGGTTCTTGATCATATCAGGAAATCTTTTTTAAAATCTTGCTTACAGAGTCAGTATACTCGTGTATTAATTATCCTGCTGGGGCTAGACAATACGATACACAACGCAGATTTTTAAAATCTTTTCTTTTTTTGCCAAGCAACAGTTTAAATGCTTGTTATTTTGTTATCACCACGTTTTGTCTTCTTATCTATTTATTTTGTGGAAATTCACAAGCCGTAAGAACAGAGTAAAGGACATAAAAAGATATTTTCACTTTCTACGCTTGCCTTGAATATAGACTAGTCAATGGCTGTATGGAAAAGAGTAGCTTATTCTAATTTTGAAAAAAAACTTGATTACGTCTTACGCTTATTTGCAAGTTTGCGTAATTTTACAAATGCGAAAAACTGAACAGTTTCTAGTTATAAAAACTGCAGCTTCTTTTTTATCATGGAACATTTTTTTACAGAATAACATTGTATTGCAGAGGAGATGGTTTACAAAAGAGTAGAGAAACTTTGGTGGGGCAAAATGAAGAAAAAATTACCTACGCAAAAACCATATCGTCCGCGCCTTGTAGAAAATAAGTAGTAACTACAACTGTTTGACAAGGAATTTCTCCAACTTTGCAAAAAAAAACGAAACTCGTCAGAAGTGTTTAGAGTAACGAGCGAAAAAGTGCCGTTTCTCGGGACGTCCGCTGCATATTACTGGGAAAAATTCCCATAAAGCAGAACTAATGAAAAAAGACGCCTTGGTCCTACTATACTACCTATAATAACATGCTTCATCCAGCACAACAAGTACATCAGCTACAAATGAATTTATCAAACAGTGTGTTAGTTGTAATGTTGAAACCAGTATAGTTTTTGGGTATTAGCTACACATATAAGATATGCAAATGCAAAAATTATGCTTTCTCTTTTCATAGATACCTCTTTTTTTTAAAGAAAATTTTTATTGTTTGGAAAGCGAGAAACAGACAGCGAGAAGAAAAACTGTGAACAAAGTTATTTGTCTTGATTATTATTATTTACATTATATGATAGACATATGCAACTTTTATACCAAACATTTTTATGGCCCCACCGTAAAATTATGGCAGTAGTATAACGCGTACTAACTAACAAACGTACATGATGATGATGATGATGATATGCTTTTAGTTAGTAGAAAATATCATTACATTTGTCAGAAACGAAAAGGACTTTACTTTGGCCTCGCTAACTTAGTTCTCTCTGCAGAATTAGACAGCAGCAGGTCTTTTCTTCACATGAACACACACATAGACAGACACCACTCCTACTACATGGTACATTCCACATGCCTAAAGTTTTATGTGCCTCTGGAACATTAACGAGAGAGTGAGGGGAAAGTGATGAGAGAGATTTAACAGAGAGAGAGAGAGATAGACGGGGTGGAATATATGTATATATACCAGTATAACTATTACTGCCACTACGACAAGACAACTTCTTCAGGCTGGCAGTAATGTGTCCTCTACTTCAACTACACACAACTCATATCAAAAACTGCACATCACAAAGTGGTGGTGATGCTATGTGGAACAAAGAAAGAGAGAGAGAGAGAGAAAAGAGCTTTTGTGGTGGTATATAATTCACACAAGTTGGTTGAAGAGAATGCGTTATGATTCGTACAGAAATATTATTATGATGGGCAATGAGATGATGATTATGATGATGCGCATATTGTACCTATGCATATATAAAAACTATATAGTTGGGTTTAAATTTAGAGGAAAAAAAGCATGAAAAATACTATTATTATTATTATTGTTGTGATGGTGATGATATTTTTGGTTGTACTACTCCAATGAATGAGTGCAAACATACATTTCCAGACGAAGTTAAAACCGAATTTTTAAAAAGGGATGGTTAGATAGATATATAGTTATTATAAAAGAGCAGTGGTAAGAGTAATAGTAGTAGTACTAACAAGTTTACTTGTAAGTCAGTAATATCTCCAGCAGTAGGATAAGGTCGATATGTTATAAAGAGTGAAAAGCTGAAAAAAAAGAAAATTTACCACAGTCAATCCCACTTCTCTCTGTCTCTCTCTCTCCCTCCCCAACAAGCTGTTTTACTATCAAATATATTACGGAATACAAGTAGCTCTAGCACTACTGTGTAAATATGTTTGTAAGTAATCTCTTGTTGCTGTGTAGTGTGTATATACACGTATATATATGTTTGTATGTGTGTTTGTAATATCTTGTCGGCACACAGAGCAATGAACTGATGATGAAAATAATAATATGTGTAGAGGCCAGCGAGAAGAAGAAGAAAAAAACTGTATGTGAAACAGAGAGAGAGTGGGGGAGGGAGTCAGACTGTGAGAGATCCAATAGCATTTTTTGAGTAGTACTTTCTGTTCTTGCTTGGAATGCCATATTTAATACTTTTCCATGAAAGCACAATTGTGTCTCTGACGCTCCTTTAATGGCGAATCTGTAAATGTCTGGCATTCCAAAGTTAAAAAAAGTGAGAGAGCAGCAGAGCAGAGGGAGCAAGTTTTCCAACAACATCACCAGCAAACGACAAATAATGAGCAAAATGCTAATCCGGGAAGTATGCACCGCCATGTAATAATATTATCAGCGTTATGTGTGGAACCACCGAAAACGTCTATAAAAATGTTCATTCGTTTATACGGGGGTGGTGGTATGGGAAAAAAAACTTGGAAAAAAAGTTTTTTTTTACCCTGAGTGTGTGTGTGTGTGAGTGAACAAGCAAAGAAACACTGACATAATATCATTGTTGAGTTATTACCACAAGTATTTACACATTACCACAAATATATATATACCTATAATATGGCATTTTTATGAATTTTTTTTGCTCTCCCATTTTTCTACTTTCTGATGATGAAAACCTTCAGCAAATGATAAAAGTTGAATTATTTACATTTTTGTAACACTTTAATTTTGTGTTTGTGTCTCTGTGTGTTACAGACAGATTTTTGCAATGAAATAATGGTACTGAAAAAGGAAGCAAGTGTGCGTTTATTGCTGTAATATGCTGGGTTTAGTAGTAAAGGTATGCATGCATGTACACAATTTGCTTTCTATTTGGTGGTGGTTGGTGGTGTTGTTCAAACTGTCAGTGAGAGTCAGCAGAGTTTCACACCAGCCAAAAACTACAACTACAGATACAGCGAATGATGAAGATGAATTGCAGATGCTTAGAGCATAACAAATTAACAGTCCACCCACACATACACACACACACACTGTTTGTGGCATATTATTATTATTGCTTTTAAAAGTAGAAGGTGAGCATTGGTTCTGTTTGAAAATGATGCTGTACGTAATGACTGTAGGCTAATTGGCAAGTACTTGAGCACATATGGCCATATGCTCTCTATTTTCTACTTTTATAGTAAATTGTTATTATTATTGTTGCTTTTTGGTCAGCCAATTTTGTTTTCTCACTGCTCAAATTTCCGTTCCGTAATTTTCATTTTAGCTGAGAGAAAAAACAGCGACATGTGCAGGGTATGTGCATGTATGTATGTATATACATATGTAACACAGATATACCATGTATTTTACCTAGTTAACCAGGCTTTAAAACTGTTTGATTAGTTTACATGGGTTTTCCACCGCGTTGCCATAAAAGTAGGTTGCTTCAACAGAATCACGAAGGTTGACCATTAATTGACAGAGCGTTGTGGTTGCTTTACAATGTCCTTGTCGAAAGTCGAAAGGTTGTGCCCTTCTACTACTCTGCTGACGTTCGAGTTTATTATTACTATTATTGTAGCGTAAGATACCTGGAAAAGGAAATTGTGTTCTCTTGCATGATTCCAATGATCAATCTGTTATTATCATTATTTCTTCTACAATGTGTTTTTATTTACAAACATTATTCCTCTTAAATCTCTGTCAATAGGCGTGGTCTCTTTGAAAGCGGAGAACGAGATCCTTGAAGTGTGCACCGCAAATTAGCATAGCAGATAGACGTGTGTGCCCTTGCTTTTTGATTAGCAATATAATCTGTGTGTCGAGTGTGCGTCAGAAATTTAGTGAGTTTACACACTACTTCTCGTTCAAAAACAACTAGAACCGAGAGAGAGCCTTCTGGACGAACACACACACACACAGACATACACAGTCCAACATGCAGGCATTTTACTCCCTCCACAGTGTACATACATAAATGCAAATTGTGGGCAATCCAATTTTGAAACTCAATTTCAATAAGCTCTCAAGTGGTTTTCTCATGGTTTAATTATTCAAAGCACACCCAGTAATAGTCATCTTCATTTTCATGTAAATAATGGAGGCAGAAAACCGAGAAATGGAAATGAACATACCACTTACGCATTACCAGGCTTAAATATTTTATTAAAGTACCAAAAGAGTAAATGGACGAGTGCATGAGAGCAGCACCAGTGCCCACAAAACTAGCATTTTACACATTGTAAAGTAGTAGAGCAGCAGCAGAACTCAATGCTGTACGACTACTACGGCGACCACAGCACACCAACATTGTGTGTGTGTGTGTGTGCAGCAGCAGCAGAAGCAAAGACCAAGAAGATAGCATCCAAAAGTGGTGTTGATGAGGGCAAAATGTAGAGTAGTAGCATGTCTGTTACAAAATCCTGTTTAATGATGCTCACTAAAAAGAGATAATAGAGAAAGAAAGAAAAGAGAGAGAGAGAGGAACAAGTAGTAGTAGAACAAGTAAAGTGGTAATAGTACTACTGCTACTACTACTAGCGGCGATAGTTGATAGTAACGGTGGTAGTAGGCTTTTGCAAAATGAAATTCTCGCTTTGATTTCCAAAAAAACGTTTCCGCCCAAACTTCACATGAAATCATCATACAAAGCTGTAGCACAACACGATTGAGTCGCTTGACGCGTTTCAAAGCAAGCTTATGTTATAAAAGTACGTATAATATGAGGAGGATGATGATGATGCTCTTTTGAAGAAGCAGAAAAAACTTAAATGTAAATACTTCGAGTGAGTCTAGTTTCGAGTTGTTGATGAATGAGTATTTATTGCAGATGACGACAGATGAATTGACTCAAGAAATCGCTTCATTTATAGACGGCCGACTGACTACTGGCATGGCGGTGGTGGTGGTTAAAAAAATAATAATAAATTTTGCGGGCAGAAGAAGAATGTTGGTTGTTTGGTAAAGCAACTTAAAACGACACTGAGAATGCTTGCTGAAACTTGCGTATGGGTAATATAAGACATGTTCGTCTCATGTAACACACCAAGAGACACACACAAGCGAGTGAACTGATAGATTTGCTTGCATTTTTTTGCGTTGATGATTTCCATGAATGATTCCCTTTTATTACAATTTCACACTTGAAGATTACTTGTTCGCGTACAAATCGTTGGAATGGAATGCTTCCTGATATTGCTGTCATGAGGATAATATGCATTATTGTTACTTAAGCCGCATTGATGAACCGGAAACAACGTTGTTAGTAGAAGAATCTTTGTACGTACCACCACACCACTTTTTTTACTCGTCTGTCTTTTATCGCAACAAACAATCTATTTAAGTAATTTTCGCCATGTTTCTCGTCGTCCTCATTGATTTTGGCATTTGACAGACGATGCTCGTTTTGTTTGACTCGCTAACTGTGTGCTCAGTTCAGATGCAAAAGCTGATGCAAGTTTACTTGCACACAATGCATGTTTTGTGAGTGTGAAGTGAAAGTAACGCATGGTTGCAAAATTTTGCTGTTGTAGTACAGAGCTCATTCTCAGTCAGCAGAACGCAGCCCCTATCTCTCTTTTTCTTCCGCTTTTGTAGCTGGTGCGATGGAGAAAACACATATGAAGAGTTACTTGTTCAACTTGTCAAAGTGAATGCATTGTTGCGTAAAGTTCTCCAGGTTTTTGCTCCGACAATAAAAACATTTCCTGTGTGTGCTTATTCATTACAATAAGCGTATAGCAAGCTAAAGGATTTTTGACAAGCTTATAGGAGACGAGGGAGAGAGAGAGGAAAGAGAGAGAGAGTCGAACCAAGGATTAATTCTAGTTTCTCCCATGGGACTCTAAACAAAGTAGAATTACTAGCAAAAGGAGCATCAACCATTTCACTTACTACAATAAAATCCTCACGTGCTTGTTGAACATTTGAGAAAATGATGTAGACATTCCGCTACTAATCATTATGGTTATAAATATACCAAAAAATTGAAGGATTTTTTTTACAGTAAATATATTATGCTGTTTGCATTCAGCCTTTTTGTAAGGAGGAAAGAAATATATATGTATTTAAGTTTTTTTCACATAATTTCTGACATTGTTTTGGATAAAGTGAAAAATGTGGGCATGAGAGAGATGCAGCTGAAACCGACAAGGAAACAATTACGCTGAGATATATGTATATTTATAAGAAGGTCTAGATAATCGTTTACTGGATAATCGCTTTGTCATGACACCCTCGGCAATTAAAACCATAATGTAGTTCTGTATAATGTCCGTTCAGGTGAGTTTCCCATTAAATTTTAGAAAGCACCGACAAATTGTTGCTATGAATTTGAAGTCATTTGAATGATGCCTACCTACACCCGTCTTTCAATGCACGTATCATTGATTTCAAATTAATTCGAGCAGAGTCATATAAGTAGTAATTTACGACCAAGTGTTCATTAAAACTAATAAGTAACCTCGCAAAAAATGAATGGTAATTATAAAGAAAAAGTAATTCATGCGGATGCAGGCCGTGTACATACATATAAAAAAGCCCACGTATGTAGTTGAATTTTGTATGAGCAAGCTTAGAAATATCTCATTTAAAGTTTATCTGAAGGGACAACAGCTAACTTGTTCCGATTTCTCATGAAAAATGGTATAAAGATTCCTCCCATAAACGTTATAAGCTGGTCGTTAATATGGTGGTTTCCTTGTGAGTATTACCGCACTGTAACATACTACTACTGAATTGCTCAGCAAAGACAAATGAGACTAATCAATATGCAGTAAAAAAAAGTAAAGTCGGGAAAAAAACTTTTTTATTAAGCTCCCAATGAAATTGGCAAAAAAAAGTTGGAAAATGAAGAGAGTAATAATAACAAGAGCTATAATACAGGATTTATATTGATATTGCTCTTTAATTAAGTAGAATGTAGCACAAAATGCACACGGCTTTTCCGAAGGAAAAGAGGTAATGTCGAACAAGCGCTTAAGCGTGGAAGAAAATATAAGTAGCAGTATATGTATGTATGTATGTATATTCTATTCTCAGCTAGTTTAAGCTTAGGCTTAACGACACAACTCGTGTAAAAATGTTATAAAGTACTGAAGTGAGCTGAAATGGTTGATTTTAAGCCAAGTCCAAAGAGAATGGCACACTAGCTTGGATTTATACGCGAGAAAGAAGAAGAGGTAAGATTGCAAATGGTAGAATGGCACTCCATACGAAACAACCATAATATTTAACATGCAAACAAAACATAATTATTAGTCGACCACAATGATTTATATCACGTTTCGCCCCATTACTATTCTAGCCAAGCCCGTTACTCTTTATTAGTAGATTGACAAAAAAAACGTTATCAAACAAAACTATTTCAAAAAAGTTGCTACTTACAGCTAAAGTTCCATTCAAGCAAAATTGCAAAATTAGGATTGACTTGAACCGTTTCCTTGAGTGAGCACTTGGTTACACAAGTATAATTATAAATTTATCCACAACTTGGAGCAACCTTTGACTTTTTTCTTAAAATGGAACGGGATGATGATTTTTTTATAAAAAAAATTGAGAACTGGTATTTTTCACCGGGTTACTTTTACTCTCACAGAAAGCACAGGAGTGAAGCTAAATGGATTTTGCGGTGGAAAAAAGTCACTTGCCAAATTCAAGTCTAAAATAGATACACGTAGCAAAGTTAGTATGGATTATTAATCACCAGTTTTTTCCTTCTTCTTTATTCTCAGATTAACCTAGGTACTCCGCACACGTTCTAAATGACGACATTTAGCTGGTGTCTCTGCTGCTCCAGTTATAATAATGCAAGTCCTTTGTCACTTGTCCCGTTAAGAAGTAGCAGTGTACTACTGAATCCGTATGCATGGTGTGCTTAGTGCTCTGGCGGAGGAGTAATGACATCTGCGCTGTCTATTATTTTACAACAAGTCAATAATAAAATATGGAGAGAATATTAAAACGTGTAGGTATGCACATCAAGACCGCGCTTCGTATCTTGTCTTGTACAAATCCTGGAATTTTTTTTTCTTTTCTGTTTTAAGTGCATAAACCACTTGATACGTTTTTGCCCATTTACCGCTTGATAGTAGTAATTTCTGATTTTTCTTTTATGTTACATATTTCTTTATCGTTATTCGTGTACCTTAAACTTGGTGTTTTACGCTGTTGTGGATTAGAGAATGTGTAATGTGGATATTATTATCCACACTGCGTACTCTCATTGACAGCTTAAAGGTTCTTGGTCATAATCTCATTTACAGATATGTTATTACTCATAATAATCGAAGGGAATGGAGAAGGGAAAATAGCATGTTTATTGCATGAGATAAAGTATTTTTGACATAAGTACAAACCATGTAACTGGATGATATGCATTGTGTTTCCACCACTCTGTGCTCTTCTTTTTTTGCATTACGTGTTGTTGTCGTTGACATAAAAATGTGACTAATTGCTATCAGTTTGAAGATTGCTTGACTCTCACTAAGCCTAACAGGGGCAGAAACTGCAGCATGTTCTCTGCTAATAATGCAAATTAGTTGTTGGTATTAAGATGACATGCAGAAATACGTACAAAGATTAGTTTAAAGCAGAAGACATCCGAAACCGAAACGTTATGTAACATTGCCTGTTACTGCTTCTGCCACTACTACTACTACTTGTTCCACCATCACCACCACTTGCTCTTTTTTAAGTTTTAAGATAAAAATTGAGACAGATATACCTAACAGTCAGACTATCCGAAGAAATTAAATTGGACTAGAGCTAAGGAAAAAAGAGAGAGAGAGATTCTTTATACTAATAAATAATTCCGCAGAAATATTAAGACGTTAGCTCATCTGTCTGAACATATAGGTAGGTATCCATATATTTATTTATTTATTTATTTATTCCCCTTTGCCATTTTTATCCCATTTTCTAGACGGTACAGTTCAAGTTGTCGTCTGAGTGTGCAGACGATAAGCAATTTTAAATGTCTTTCTTCTTTTCAGCACAATAAAGTGTTGATACGAATTACGAGTGTTGCGACATGAGCTGCTGTGGGAGCAGGAGCAGAAAAAAATATTAAAATAAATAAATCTAAAGAATATAAGAAAAGCACGTAGTCATAATAACAGTAGTAGTACTATTACTCTCATTATTAAGTAGTGAAGCACTGAGCTACTTTATGTGGATGTCTGTGTTTGTCCGTCTGTCCGTCAACACGATAACTCAAAAACTATAACAGTTATTCGAATTCTGTTTTCACCAGTCGATAGCTGACCTTAAGGGTCAGCCCTGGTACCATTTTAAAAATCATGGCTTATCAGAAACCGTTAAT
>JAHZMT010002673.1:0-11926 GCA_027743785.1 Sinhomidia bicolor
CACAGTGATGTCGAAGAAGCAGTAATGTATGCCTTTGCAAGAGCATACAATCCAAATTTCCATCTTCATCAAGATGATATTGAAGGAATTCAGGTATTATTCAAAACTGGGGTATTGTGAGACGCCGACTCCAAAGAAAAATATCAGTTTTATTTATTTTGTAGTCGATATATGGAGAAAAAGGAAAAGTACCAGAACGATCTTCGACGATATATCCAATTATAACCAATGTTACGAGTGATACAACTACAGAACGACCACGACCAGCTAAACCGGAGGATGACACCAAGCCAAATCTGTGCATAGATTCTAAAATCGATGCAATTACTACTCTGCAAGATGGAAGGATTTATGCTTTTAGAGGTCTCAAAAAACATTTTTGGCTTTTCATTGAAAGTTCCGAATCCCTGAATTTTGAAAAATATTTTTGTAAATTTCTTTCTATATAATAAGGCGATTATGCATTCCGCCTGGACCCACATGGAAAAGGAATTATGTCGAGATACACAGAAAAGATCACTTATGTTTTCTATGGGCTTCCCGGCCACATAGATGCAGCAGCAACCTACAAAGGAAAGACATATTTTTTCAAGGTACACATATTACATTTACCTTTTTCGGTAATTTTCAGATAGCGTTTAAAATAAGTCGAGAGCAAGTATTTTACTTTTATTTAAATTCATCACAATAACAGGGAAATGAATACTGGAGATACGAAAACAGAAAAATTGATGGCAACTTTCCACGCAGAATTTCTGACGATTTCCCAGGAATTCCAAACAATTTAGATGCAGGTGCAGTTTATAAATAAAATAAAAATCATTCATGCATGCATAATTTTCTCAAATTTTATATCTTGAAATCAACGGCATATACATGTAGACTTAGGTTTACGGATCAGAACATGATGTAATGGCAATACATGCAACTTTCTTGTTAAATTTTCTAGCATTTGCCTGGTCTGGAGACGAAAGCTTGTACTTTTTTAAAGGTACAAATCTTAATATGCAGTAAATCTAAACTTTTCATAAATTAAATGTTAAAATTGTTTAATTTTATATATTTTTATAGGTGATCAGTATTGGGGATACAATCCAGACGACTATCCTGCAGTCGCAAGCAATTATCCTCTGCCTATTGCGCAGTGGTATGGATTGCCGTCAAAAGAAATAGATGGGGCATTTACTATTCCGGATGGACCTACATATTTTATAAAAGACGACGAGTATTGGTTATTTGATGATGAAAACTTTCAGGTAAAGTGTTGTGTTGTACAAAATGTTGGTGATTGCTTGATACTAATGTTTCCTTGATGAAATGCATAGAAATTATTATTGGTTAAGGATAACTTACTGTTGGGGCACCCTAAGATTTATAAATATCTCGTTTCTATCTTACTTAACAACAGGTAGCTGAAGCTGATCCCCCTTATCCACGCTCATTGAGTACAATGTGGTTTGGTTGTACCACGTACAGGCCAGCCGTAGATGAACTCAGACAAGGTTGGATTAGACGAACCATTAAGAAAATTAAAAACGCCATTAAAGGCCATTTTGATTACAAAATACAATTTATCAGAGGTTTATTTTCGTAGATGACAAAATCACGCGCTTCAAAGTAAACTTCAAACTTGTTAAAATAATATAAAACTTACCAAGTTTACATAGGTAATTTATAAGTGTACCTAAAGGAATATTTTTCTCCTTCCAATACATATTGCCCAATATTAATTTATGTTGTCGATAAAGAAATTAGTACATTTATTTGTTTCCGATATTCCAGTATAAATAAGCAGGCCTACTCTTGTATCCTATATGAAAAATTTGATTTTAGATTACCTATACCCTAAGGATATGCTTTGAGCTAATATCTATTTACTCATTTTGTCTCCAATTTCATCAAAAGAACAAGAAGAACGGAATAAAACAATTTAAAAATGAACAGTAGTCATTTTCAGCAGTCAACATTTTATTTGACAACTTGCTCAGCCTCTTTGAACGTGATAGTCAGTGAGTCTGATACAATCATAATAGCACCACGTGTACGTCACAAATACGAAGTGCCTGTCTGATAAATCAACAAGATAGGGTTAATAATAACAATACATTTTTCTCGATGTCATATAATGAGTTTACGGCTAGCAGAGGTCATATAATATTTTCGGAGGTTTGCCAATCGCCAACTGCCATTTTAGGATGTGCAGTCACTTATTAATGGTATCGAAGGGTAACGATGGAGCAGTTTTAATTATTGCATTTTATTGGCTGATAGTGTGTACCTACTTGTAATATATGACTTGGGGCACAAAATATGGAACTCATTAATAAAAAATCAATAGGACGCGTGTCTTCAAGAGTTCCTCATTGGTGTCGCGACAAAATGGTCTTGAAATCAATAAGTACTTTTTTATTTGCATAAAATATATAATTTTACAACGAGTTGTTAATGTTATTTTTATTCTGTGCCACCAACAATCATCAATGAGCAATTCCTGTTGTATAGGCAGCTTTTACAGACAATAAATGTCAGTTCTTTGGACGTAATTTACAGGAAAAATATTTGCAAATATGGTGGCAAACACGGTAATAATAATTACTAATGTTTTACGTGTTTTTGACATCGTATTCATTCCTCCACTTGCTTACTATGATACGCTCCATAAATCTTATCATTATATTACTCAACCGGTTCTTGCAAGATGTTTTTGTGTGTATACGTTCAGGTTTACAAGGAAAGAGTGAATGCTAAGTTGAATCTGACTGGCTGATAGAAATACGAAATTATCACTGCATAAAAAAAGTTTAATGACACATTATGATATGATACGTGAGCATGATTTTGTCCAGGCTTGTGTGATAACATGTCAACCTATCACTTCCATTCAACCACTTCTCCAGTTAAAATCAACAACTTTAAAGTAAAGTACTTTGCAAATATGCGGCAACCAATTCATTTTATATAATTGCGTCATAATGATTATGAATAATTAGAATTAAGTTCATGTCGATAAAAATAATTTATTATTACTGGTTCTTGTTTGTGTACTGTGTACAGTACCTTTATTATTCTACTAACCAAAATTGTCTTACGTCTTGGCATGCCCCAAGTTTAGTATCCAGCACCAGAACAGAAGAGGCATTATCTTTTCAGAATATCTTATTCAAAAAACTATTAATTTAATTTAAAATTGTCTTACGTCTTGGCATGCCCCAAGTTTAGTATCCAGCACCAGAACAGAAGAGGCATTATCTTTTCAGAATATCTTATTCAAAAAACTATTAATTCAATTTTTCTTCAACTTATTTTGATAAAAAGTTCTCAAACAATGATATTATTAGTATTAGTGATTATTCCCATATTTATGTCTGGCGTCACGTTGTGTTATAAAATAGGCACGGCCTGCGTGTCCGTCCAGTGTGTGGTCGACACAAGTTCATAGGAAAATATCATATTACACATTATGATTTATACCTTAATTTGTCCTTCTGCGTAAATTACTACTTAATTTTAGAACGTTCCTAAACAATTGCCGGAATTTCCAAGTAAAACCTAATGATTGCCCAACAACCGAGATGTAAATTGCTTAACACAAAAGCAAAATGTATATGCAAAATTTATATACAACCGTGTCGAGTGACACATATTAGGCTTCTAAATAAGCCACCAGTTGAATGAGCGACTTTTGTGACCAGTGTCGTACCATTCATATAAAATTTACAGAAACGAGTCTTTATGATGTACCGTGGAAAAAATGAATAATGATACAAACAACCATGATGCTTTTGCTTTTTGATCTGACATCATAACTGCATTGGCCAGTGCAGTGACAGCAGAAAACCTCATATTTCATTAATCATCCTAGTTTAATTCATACATTTCAATGATTCACTCAACAGTGATGTTGGTGGTATCTTAAGTACATTAGCAAATATTGTTACACAAAATAAAGTTGATGGAAAATGGCAATAGTGATGAAAAATGTGCAGTCAGAGTGAGAGAAGATTAGTTGATTAACATTTTATTTACGTACTAGGTAAGCTGCGAAAGTGGCTGATTGTAGTCTAGTTTTAGTCATATTTGCTATTGTGCAGATTAAATATTTATTTATTTCTTATCTCCTGTTATGTATTTAACTAAATTAAAAAAGCACTCGATCGTCAGTGCTATTAGGATAGACAAGTTGCTTTATCATTTTGTCAAAGTGATATGTTTGCTCGTACTTTCAAAAATTATCGGTTAACTTAACATGTCAGTAATAACGGACACTGAAGCAGTCTAAAAACGTGGTTGTAGTGACATGATTGATGGGGAAGGATACTACATAGAGAAACATGACGTCACGTTACACTGTATTATTAGCCACATCTTGTACGTTCTCGGAATTGGGGAAGTTAGATTTTCAAATTACTTATTCTGCTTCTACCTACCCACTTGCTCCTTAAACGTTTTGTGAAGGATGATACAATCTCACTTTGGTATAAATAAAAGGCACTTTGCTATATAAAGTAGAGTCAGGTCTAGAGTCAATTTTGGCGTGTCCCCCACATTCAATGTCAATGTCACTTAAAGTCTTCGTCCAAATTTATCAAGTGCTAAAAAAATAATACCTACTTTACAACAGTTAAAAGCTATGCCAGAACAGGGCGAATGGATTTCTTGAAAAAAGTTAGATTAGAACAGTAGTGGAATTAATAAAAACTGTGCCTGTGAGACATGTTCTGCTGGTTTTTATTTCCTTTCTGAGTGAATGTGTAATTAGCATATACTAATGTTGCTTATCAGTCATAATAGTGACGCCAGAAAAACAGCAGTCGCATTTGTCTTCATTTTACTTCATCTCTAATGGCGAGTCAAAAAAATAAGGACACGAAAAGTAAATGGAACAGATATACATATTCTCTCTATTACTCTTCATTCTCACTCAACCTCACAACAATAAATAAAGAAGTAATTGGTAGCAAAAGTTTCTCCTACCATTCGCTATTATCTTGTACCTTGCCATTCTAATTTCATCAATCTCTTGTTAAAAGGTCCACACATGTATGCACATGGACCCAAAAAAATATCTTCAGAATGAAGTTTTAACTCTTTACATTACAGAATAATCTTGATAAATATACTATTGACTGGACACCGCAATATATCTTCCTTTGCGGTCACCTTTAGAATGGTTTCGTTCTTATTGTTTTCTTAATCCTCGACAAAACCGTACATAATATACAACCTGCAACGTCCAAAGTACTTTAAGATGCCGCCTTGTGTATGAGAGAAGCTTATTGTGCATCAAAACTTGCATTGTATTTTGGTAAAGTAAATATGTGAACGTGCGACCGTAGTAGTTTTAGTTAATTGACTCGACCATCTTTTTCAAGCCACCTGTACAACCTAAAAAGTACCCCCCGGTGGCATGCAGGGTTTCCTGCTCATATTTATAATAAGTTATTTTAATTTTATTGTGAGTCATTTTAAATGGTTGATTGGTCAACCCTTTCAAAACTAAATCCTTCATTGTCTCTTAAACACAGTGTGTATGTGTACTCTTCAAACATGATCAGTTGGAACAACAGTAAACCACAAATCGGGGGATTCATTTCTTGAGCTCTCTGGTTTATTGCTGTATTGTTCTCCAGCCTAGACTTTTAGTCTAGTGGACACTTGGCAAAGTATTCAAACGGTGACAAAACCGAGAACACAAGTGTACGTGGTACATATGCCGCCAACTCGTCCACACCATTCGATAGAACGAAAATAGCTTCTCAAATTTTATTACTGAGTAGGAGCATCACAATTTCTTTGTGCTCGTGTTAAAGCCTTTTTCGTTGTATATAATTTGGTAGCATGACAGGTTTTGCTTTCTATTCTTCTTTTTTTATTACAAAGAGTGAAAATTACATACGTGAGTTTATGCATTTTTACTTATTATACAAGTACAACACAAACTTGCATGTGACTATTTCAATAGCCAAAGTATTTAAATAGCTTCACTCGTGCCACCGCTTTTCAATGTTCCATTTAAAGCAGTTTGGAAGGTCAAGTGAATGAGTTCGTACAAATATATCCAGTTCTAGTTTGGTCATGGTGAAGAAATAATCACAAGTGAAGAAAACCCACATATCCGCTCATCAGCAAAGCCACATTTACAAACTGTCAAGTCAATCACTGATAGCATTCTACGTAAAATATTTCATTCAAGAGCAACATGTCTTGATTCTACCATTGACTATCGTTAACTTTGTGCAATTAAAAAGATCAAATACACCGTGACAGTAGCAGCAGTTCGCGGGTTCATAGTTCTCTGTGAAACTTTATATTAATTAAAGGAAGAGGAAGACAAAATGCAATTCAAAAGTGTCTCAAGTTCACGGATTAATTGCAAAATCGGTTTACTGTGTTTGTTGTTCTACACCTTATACGCAGTGGCTTTAATTCAGCCGATGCAAGCGTACACAATTAACTCAAAGGGAGATGCACTGGTAAGTCTGAAAAAAATTTTGCATGAATTTCTTTTAGCATACATACAAAAATGGCTGTTTAATTGTTACCTTTTATGCAAAACATTGTCCTTGACTTAAACTACCAATTAATCATAGCCAAAATAATGAGAACGTTTGTTTAATTATTGGATGACACAAAGTCATTATTATAATGCTTACACTTTTGATAAGATTGAATATGGGTATGTAGGTAACAATCAAGAAAGAAGATGAAACAGTAGAATTATTCTGTCAAATTTGTTTGTAGATATAAACCAAAAACAATAACAAGAAGCTTGGAGAATGGATAGTTTTCAACTTTTCTTGTAGTGGTAACTAGCAGCCTGATTTTGATTGAGTGTTGGAGATGTTGATGGTTTGTCAGTCAGAAACATTGACCGACACAACCGGTCGAGATAATTTGGCATTCTTTTAACAGTAGGACGTCCACTAGAAAAGCAAACCTTATTAATAAGGACGAAATTAAAAATAATAATAACGTAACAAAAATAATAACAATATCATAGAAATGACCATAAAAAATGCCCGACTAATTGGACAGGTATACCTACATGCTGCGAACCTAAGAATCTATTAATATGCAAAGTAGTCAGACAGTTTCAGGCTGAATAGGCGTCACTCCGCTGACGTGATTGAATTGAAGTAAAGTAGGTACTTAGAAAACTTATAAGCTTTGTTGTTTTATCAATTCCCCGTGGTTTTACTATTTTTGAAAAAAATGTTAGTAAAGCTCTGTGGATTGATAAGGATTATATCTCCTTTTTATTGTTCCGATGTTTAAAATTACATTTGTGGATATTGCGCTTTTAGGTCTTTTAAATTATATTTTCATTGAATCAATTATTGATAACAAGTGGAGTGGATATCATAATTTTTATGATTTATGAGTAGAATGCAGAAAAATAGAAAATTACAATGCATGCAAGCAAACGAGCAAAGCATCACCATTACACAATGCAGTGCAAATATTCGAAAATTCGTGCAGTGAATATTAGACTAGGTATATATATTTTTTATCATGTTGCAAAACAAGAATATTAATTTAAACAATAGAAAATTGTGTAATAGCAAAATGTTTCTCACTTTAAAAGCTAAAACTGGAATAATCACTTTACCTCACTCATAATAATGTTTTCATAATTCAATTTTTTGTAATGTGTCGTCGTATTTCTTAGGAGTACCTATCTCGTTTCGGCTACATTCACAACCTTCATGAAGATCCATCAGTAGATGTGGAAGAAGCTCGTCAAGGAATTCGCGAGTTCCAAGAATTTGCCAACTTAATTCCCAACGGTCGGCTAAATCAACGTACTATCACAGCGATGAACATGCAGAGATGCGGCAACAGAGATGAGAGAGTAGATGAAAGCGATGAGATGGATGGTGGTTCACATGAACTTTCAGCAAACGCTCACCCTGACGTCCTTGTTCGTCGGAAGCGATATGATTTGCAAGGTTAATAAATTGCATTGATCAATAGTACTTACTCTACAAATAATATGTTATGATTATGCATACCCTTACCTAGTTAATATTCGCTTATCATGCTTTTTGATTTATGAACTAATCAATTTTCCACAAAACTTCTTTTCTTTGTCGCTTCCTTTTTCGTAATATCAGTAGTAGAAATCATGATGATGCTAACTAAGCTAGTACGCAACTACTTACTTCGTAAAGCAAAAACTACAAGATACACATTCTCAGAATATATGTCTGAAAATGTTTCTTCTGATTTTTGTGACGACAGGCCCAAAATGGCGCAAAAGAAACCTCTCTTACCGAATAGCAAAATATTCATCCGCAAGTCTGAAACCAAAATCTTTACAGAAGGAAATTGATTTGGCCTTTAAATACTGGGAAAGGGAAGCCAACCTTACTTTCAGAAAGGTTTGGGATGGAAAGGTAAACGTTTAAGAGGAAACAAATTTATTAAGTCAGTAAAGTCAGGTTACATGAACGTTTCAATTCATTTCGGATAACATGTATATACTTTAATACAAATATTATTTTTGTTTCGACAGGCCGACATTGAAATAAGCTTTTTCATTGGAGATCACGGTGACGAAGAATCATTTGATGGACCCAGTAAAACATTAGCCCACGCATTTTACCCCACAAGGGGTCGAATTCATTTTGACGACGATGAAAGATGGACTGCAAATACTAGGAATGGACACAACTTGAGAACTGTTGCGGTTCATGAAATCGGGCACGGTAAAAAAAAAGTTTATCTTTGTCAAAATAATAAACATCGTTTTACTGCTTTTTTTGCTCATCAAGCAATATTTATTTGCAATCATTTTTCCTTCTCATTTATAGCCCTCGGGTTAGGACACTCTTCGGAGAAACAAGCTGTCATGTACTTGATGTATCAAGGTTTCAAGGACAAGTTACAATTGCATCAGGATGACATATCCGCAATTCAAGTGCGTGATTAAATTTCCATATTTCTTTCAAATCAAAAAAGTATAGACTGGCTTGTATTTAAACTTTTTTAAATTCTTTTTACCTCCAGAGGTTATATGGACCAAAAATTGATCCATCTACTTACAATAGATACTCTACTGAAGCTTACAAACAGTCGTTACAAAATGATAGAATGGAAGGAATGGTGTCAACAACAGTGTCTAGAGAAAATCTTCCTGATTTATGCACTGACTCCAAGATTGATGCAATTTCTACATTGTCCGATGGAAATATATATGTTTTCAAGGGTGATTACTATTATCGTTTGAAAATGGGGCAACTCTACTCACGAGAGCATCATCCCCGTCTCATAAATGAAACATTTGCGGGCTTGCCGTCCAATTTGGATACTGTATTAACGGTTCCCAGCGGAAAAACTTATTTCTTTAAGGTAGTACATTTATATTCTGAGATTGTCATTCTGTTATTAATAAATGGAGTAATTTAATAAATTATGCATATCGTTTACTTAATTGGCAGGGTCGTCTGTACTGGCGTTCATCTGGAACCAGAATGGACAGAGGCTATCCAAAAAGAATATCCACCAACTTTCTTGGTGTTCCAAATCACTTGGATGGCAGTACTGTCTGGTCTTGGAACAATATGATATACTTTTTCAAAAAGAACCGTTACTGGAGGTACAGTTTCGCGGAACCAAGAAAGCTGGTTGAGACCGGTGTTGTGAGTAAACAGCGAGTATCAAATGGAAAAATTAAGGTTGTCAAGAAAAACAAATCCGGTTACCCAAGAAAACTTGCCCCAAATTGGCCAGGAATCCCAGATGGAATAGAGGATGCCTTCATGGCACCAAACGGACGAACCTATTTCTTCAAAAATGGCGAATATTGGCAATTTCATGATCCAGAATCTGGTCAAGAAGTAAGCAAAGTGCTTTATATATTTTTTAAAAATTGAATACATTACTACAGCTTGTGTAAGCAAGTTGAGTAACACATTTTTTTCGTAACTATCTAGGCAGCATCATATCCTCGATCGTCATCAGTCTGGTGGTTTGGCTGCGCGGCGGAGCAGGTACAAGATGATAAAAAGTTTCGTCATAATTTAAGAAATAAGAGAATACACATTTAGAAATAAAAAAGATTTGAAAATATGATTTTTTACCTAAGAAAAGAAAAGGATAACCTACAAACGTTATACGAAGTTTTAAAGCGTTCTAATGGTCTCATTACCCGTGTCAATTATCAATTATTGTTTGCTCAGTGAAATATTTAAAAGTTTACACAAACATTATTACCACCTAGTAGTATTTTTGTCTATTTTTTACCTATACAAGTATTATATACCTGCAAAAGACTCATTAATTCAAATAGCATTTTTTTACTTTGTTGGACATAGAAGTTAATTTGTTGTTTTGAAAATAGACTTGTACAATATGTGTAACCCTATATAACCTGTAAGTTGAAACGTTAACGGAAAGACAGTGTATGGTACATCAATGTGCATAAACATTATATTTATAATGTCTACTTTAACTTAATATCTAGCCATTAGACTATTATTAAATAAGTTTCAAGTCACTTGGCCAGTACGAAGAAAATGAAATAAATAATAACTTGATGTATACAATGATTTCTGTAGCCTTGTTCTTATTTGTATGTATTGTATGTTTCTTGTTCATTGTAAACTCAATTTTTTGCTACCAGCATCCTTCCCTTGTGGTAAACCGTTGCAGCAAAATTGTCTTCTTTTTTTCTTTTTAAATACATACATATAGTACGCATGTTTTTGATGATTCATCTCATCATTAGCGTCATAATATTTCCTGCGAATTCGCATATTGCAGCACAGACAGACGCCGGAGACGAATATGTACTACTATGTACATACCATTTGCATTTGTAACTGTTTGGGAAAGCAGTGTAACCAACCGATCCACAAGAAGTAACGTAATAGTAATAATTAAAGTAATTGGCGTTAATGACACATGACGTAAAAAGCTCAACTTTGGAATGTGCACTTTTCAGCAATCCGCATTCGTGCTTTTCAGCCTGACTTTAGCCAGCTGCACCGAAATTAAATCATCACTGGACGCAGCCGTAAATGTTTCACATTTTCAATTACTTAATTTTGAGGTTAAAATGGTATAATATGTTTACCCACATGTACTGTTTATTTACATTTCCTTAGGGTTATCTGAAACAATATGGCTACATTCCTCAAACTAACGACAATACAGAGAATCAGAATCCATCAAGTCATCCATTTAAAGCAAAGAAAATGTTTACTAAAGGCATTTCAATGTTCCAAATGTATGCGGGAATAAAGCAGTCAGGCCGATTTGACAATGCGACAATGACCATGATGAATATGCCTAGATGTGGGTCGGCTGAACGAATGGATATTCAGGAAAATAAAAATATTAATATGAGCATGTTAAGTCATAAAATTCCACTTCGCAGAAGAGGTTGGAAAGCGTCCACAATTTACTATAGACTTACTAATTTTCCCACTTCATTTGAGTTCAATCCGGCAATTGTCAAAAACGAAATTAGACGAGCATTTCGCCTGTGGGAGGAGGTTGCTAATATAAGATGTATTGAAGTTCTTCCACAGGATACAAAACATGTGAGTACATTTTATAGTGTACGGAATTCGCTGTAAATGCGTAATTATTAGAATGTTTGTAATTAATCGCAGTATCAACTCATCTCTTTCTAATTCAACGGACAGGCAGAAATAGATATTTTGTTTGCTGCAAGAGAGCATGGCGATGGAAATGCATTTGGCCAAGTATCGTTTGGGAATGTGGTTGCTCATGCATTCTTTCCTAATCACAAACATTTTGAGGTAAACCTATTCTACAATTTAAATTGATAATTTTCACAATTAAGGTACATTATGGAAAATCTGTGATTAATTTTGTAAAGGGCGATATTCATTTTGACAATGAAAGAAAGTGGACAGCGTACAATATTAGTGGAATAAATTTATTTCAGAGCAATTGT